>JZKD02S1674008.1:209145-225717 GCA_000966675.3 Picea glauca
GAACTTGTAAGTATGCAGATCAATTAATAAAATATAAACACCGCCAGTGCAGACCGACCACGATGAATGAGTGATGGGGGACTGAGCGTCCACAGAGTAGGCAAGGAACTAGGGGTTGGAAGGTGGGAAAGGGGCTGAGTAATGAGCCTAGGGGATAAGCCTAGGGGGCTTAGGCCTGGAATAATATTTTAATATTATTTCCTAAAAATCCATATGCACAGTATTTTATCCTAAGTCCTCTTGGAAGGACCTGTGATTCCCAAGTGGTTGAAGGAAGGCGTATGGATGGAACACATGCATTTCCCAGGGTGACAAGTGTCAACCCTGGTGCATGCAAATATAAGCCTAAACTGAACCGTGGGTGGGGAATCTTCCTCCATTCGGACCCGAACCTCTGAGGGTGAAACGGAGTACGACCTCTGCCAGATACGGGGATTGATCTCTGAAGCCGTTAAGCCTGTGTTTTGTCTGAAGAAACCATGTACACCCATGCTCCGAACTATGAGTCTGTGTCTATTCTAGGCAACCCGGAAACGCATTCCTGAACCAGAATCCCTATGCTGGACTTGAGTGGAAGCATCCTGTGGTTGTATGGGAAATGCTGAGCTAGCCTGTGTTTGGAGCTTGTCCCGAAATCATCACCGCGAGATCATCCAGTGATTGCTGAACCGTTTTTGGAAGCATTTGTCTGAGTTTACTGTGGATTGTTGTGTCCACGCAGTACTGGACTGCGTGAGGCTTGTTGGCCTGTGAGCGACTCCTCCAGGTGAGAGAGTGCACAGAGGGAGAATAGAACTCCTGGAAGAAATCCCCGTAGCTGCCATAGAGCCCAGAGACTTCCGGTCCGGTCTGTTCCTGTAACCCAAGGTAAGGGGGACTGGCAGCCGAAGGACTGTCTAGGTGACAGAGAAGGTGCACTCCCCTGGGGTGGAGCAGGCATGTGGGGAATGAGGGTCTGTGGGCAGTGAGCGTGGGAGATTCCTGAGAGAGCTTTCTTCCTGGTGGTTGTGTATGTGTTATCTTCCCTGTAACCTCAGCCTGAGTTTAGATTCCTTGCCTTGGGGTGGAGCTCGGTCTCATCTCGGGGGTGACCTACTGTTGAGTTGATGAACAGTGTGGTCTAAGGCTGGGAGGTTCGTGGAAGGCCTGCACTTGGTTGGTGTAATTCTACAGCCAATAAAAGATAAGTATTGAATTATGTTTTAATTATGTTGAGCATGATTGTGCTATTTTGTATCATGTTTTCCGCTGTGTAAATGAATTAATGATGAATGCTATAGCTCATTTAATTATAGCAGTACCCATATATTTTACTCTGAGTTTTAAGTGTGTTTATTTGTGTTAAATGCATTTGTTTATAAAACCCAGTATGAGTTCTATAGATTCCATGTACAGAACGGTAACTGAGAGGTTTGGTAAAACCCGGGTAGTGAAAGGGTACACTACAGTAGGCCAGGGAGAAGGACCCAAAGATGTCTATGCCGAAAATAATCCTATAGAGGATCAAAACTGATGCACTAGCGTTTTAGCATGAGACTGCCACCATCTATAGTCCAGAGTCTGTCCAGAATCAACAAGGAGTCTTCTGAGGTATTGAAAATGAAGCAACTTCAGTTAGATAGTTGATTCTAGGGATGTAACTCAGAAGTGGTTTCCAAGTGTTCTGTATCCATTCAGATAAAGCAGAGCTGCAGAGGTTTTTGTATGAGAATCTGCCAACTAACACACATAGACTGAGAGTAACTAAGTCTTCTAGACCAATGTCTTGCCCAAGGACCATTTTCCTCTTGGATTTTTTAGTGTTCCAAGGTTTTGGCTGGGTTATATGGTTGTCTTTTTGTAGGGGTCTAGTCGAATAGGAAGCACAAAAAGTGGTTGTTCTCTGTTGTTAAGGGTAAGTTTTGTCTCCACTATGGTTAGAAGTAAAGGGGGCAAAGGTGGGACCAGTATTAGCTAAGAGGGGGGCCTGATGGCTGATCGAGGAGAGTGTTTGGGTAGTCTGGAAACCCATGACTGATGGATGTGAGGAGGTCTGGGGCTTTGAGGGAAAGAAATGGAAGGTGGATGATGGAGGTGGGACCAACAATGAAGCAGAATGGTTTGAAAAGAGGCGAGCGTTTGAGTGAACAAGATTTGAAATCTCATTAATGGAAGTGAAGAGGCCCTCACTGTTCCAGAGGGCCTCATCAGCTGCACTCATAAGTGCACTGACATCCTTCTCCATCAGTGGGGGATTCGAGGTCTAGGTGAGCTAAGTTATCGTGGAGTAAAGAAATGCGACAGTGGAGAGGAATGTAGGTGAAGGAGATTGTGAGGGTCTCAAGTTGATGGTCGATAAGTCACAGACCAAAAGAATATGATAAGTCAAGCTGTACCCAACAGAGTAAGGCGACTGAATGGTCAGTGTTGTTGGATTGAACAGGGAGAAGGTTGGCCTGGATTAACCAAGGTTTTACAAAAGACACACTGATTAGTCAAAAAATAAATAGGTAAGAAGGTTTGTTCCAAGTTTATGGTTCAGAGATGGCCACTGTCTCCATACTCAAATCTTAGAGCATCTTCTGGTTCAGAGAGGGACCTCCTTAATCTCCTTATACTCAAGATCGTTGTTGAAACACAACAGATTTTAGTCAGTCCATCTAATGCAAAGGACTCGCAAAGGAGTTTATGTCTAAAAAGGACCAATGGGATTCCTAAGTATATTATTAGTATAATTATGGAGTGCATTGGATATATCCAATTTCAAACTTAAATTACAACATCATAATAAAATATGTTAATTTATAAATTAGAATTATAAGTGAAATTAAAAGAAAATGCAACAAAATCAAATCCCAAAAAAATAGCATGAATAAGAAAATGCAAGAGTCAAAAGCAATTCCAAACCTGAAACATTTATATTTTTTCAATATAAGCTCTTAAAGGAATTGGACTTAAAATTTCATTTTATTGACATCATCACAATTTCTCAACATAGGGAATATATCGTTAAAAAAACCATTTGCAAAAGCACTATATGCTATCCACTTTCATGAAAGACTCAAGTGAACGAATGAAAGAGAATATTTGAATCTCATGCATTCAAAGTGGACAATTTAGAAGGCATAATTAGGATTTTCTAATTTTTTAAGTTTCAAAAAGAGTTATTATTTTATAATAGGTTTTTTAAAGAATAGTCTTGAATTAATAAAGTATATCTTTGTATCTTGAGTAAGAATATAATGGATGCATTGGTATATATCATCTTGGAATCACATGCACCCTTAATAAGTCAATTTTTGTTTGAAAAATGTGACAAGTAATGTGAACAACATATGCCATAAAGGCTATATGAAATTCCATTTCTAAGCTTTGTGTAAGTATGAGTGAATGCACCTTTCTTGTGCGATAAAATTGTAAAGGGAGGAGAAATATAATGCAACACATAAAATATAAGTACATTAAAATAAGTATATTAATAATATCAATAAAAAGTTTTAATAAGTTGAATAAATCAATCAGCATGTTCTTCCTATCATGTACATAGAGTTTCTATGTATATATAAGTGGTCATTTTCTTAAATGAATCTATCATCATAAAAACTCTTTGTATATATAAGTGGTCATTTTCTTGAATGAATCTGGAGAGTTTCTATGTATATATAAGTGATCATTTTCTTGAATTAATCTATCATCATAAATGGAGGCATTTTCATTGTATATATATTGTGCACTATATCTTTAACCTTATAGATAATGAATTGCATTAATTTTATATAAAACATCAATTATATAAGTGTTTTAATGATAGGGAGTTTGGAACTATATCGTACTCCTCACTTTGTTATGAGAAGAAATAATTAATGAAATGACAATTTAGCAATAATAGGATATCAAAAATTGGAAATTTATAAGCTGGAATCATGGTGATTGTTTGAAATATGAGTGATTTTAATGAAAAAGTTAAGGCACAATGAAAAAGTTATTTTATTGACCTTTCTTTGATGGAATTACCTCTCAAGAGGGGAAGAAAGGTAACACTGTGAACTAATCAAATTGAAACAATTAGTGCAATATTGGTCTAGATTTATTCCATGGTTATTTTTATGTTTACTAGGAGTTAAATAATGCAAAATAAATAAATTTAAAGACAATGCAACAAATGATGGAATTATTGCACGTATGTATTTCTATTTTGAGTTGCATCTAGTTTCATTTTGTCATATGCATGCATTGTAAGTGTTAATGGAAACAACATCCCCGAGGATATCTCATCCTATCATCTAGAGTGCAAGTTCATGCACCCTTGGTCTCTTAGAGAATTTGTAGAGCCATCCGAGGGAGATGACAAATTTTAGGATTTGATTAGTTGTAGTTATAAGTAGACTAGAGTTTGTTTTGGAGTTATAAGATATTAAGAAAATATTTCCAATACTCAGACCACCTATTGTTCGAGTGCAATTAAGTGAGCTACCAGAGGCATCAAGGAGATCCTCACAACTACTCTGGGTGCAATACACATGACCCAATACAATATCGAGCCAAAATAGGAATGTATGAAAACCCTAGGTGAAGTGCATTAGAATTAGAGATGCATGAGGAAGGAATATTTAACACTTATCTCTCTAGACCTCTTTAGGATGCATTTTCTCTTCTTCTTCTCCCCTCTTCTTTGTTTTCATATTACTGATCTAAAGTGGTTTATATTATGCATATGCACATGAATAGTTAATTATCAATACACATGGATGATTACAATATGTGCAGTTGATTGTAATATGCATGGTTAATTGTTGAAACATATACCACTATACTTAATATTTGGACCAGGAAATCCTCAAACTCATAAAATAAACTTTAATGGTTTTTGAAACATTTGATAGGCAATGTAGGATAGAAGAAACTATAACTTATGCCTTTATAGTATAGGTATGAATTTCCTCTCCACGTATGTATGCAAGACCTGGAATGAGGATATGAATAAACTCACATTTGCAATATAGCCTTGAAATATATTGATAGGAAATTACATACAAGGAAGAAGAATCAACTCATAATTAGTCTAAAAGATATCAAGGAACCCTTTGATATTCTTTTTATAGCACGATGGAGTAAATAATTAAGTAATAATATAATTGAATTATGTCATTGACATGCATTGATGTGAGAAAAATCGAGATGTATCTTAAGTGTTTCCCTTATTCTTGATAGTATAGAATTATAGGCTTGGATATGGACATTAAAAAGATGCCATCAGATATTAAGTGCTATACAATCACATAATAAACAACTTGGCTTCTTAAAGGGCAGGGAGATTCTGGATGCAATCGGTACAACTCAATAATGTATACATAGTATCAAGGCTAAGAAACTTCAAGCCTTGATCCTTAAGCTAGATCTTAGCAAAGCCTATGACTATGTCAATTGGGATTTCCTCTGCATGATTCTAGTACAAATGGGTTTCAGTGTACATTCTATAAAATGGATAATGAGTTGTATGGTTCGCTCCTCTTTCTCGGTACTGATAAATGGGGAGGCCTCTCCTACTTTCTCTAGCGAACGGGGGTTGCGTCAAGGTTTCCCGCTCTCCCCTTTTCTCTTTATACTTGTTATGGAAAGTATTAACCTCCTTTTAAAAAAGGGACAAGTGGATGGCTATTTAACTGGTGTTAAGGTTTCCAGGATTATTAAAATTCTTCATCTTATTTTTGTTGATGATGTACTTATCATGTCTAAGGATACTTTGGATGAATGGCAGGTGATTAAATCTTTGTTGGATCAGTTCTGTTGTGCATCGGGCCTTAAAATTATCCCACTCAAATCGAATTTTCGTTTCTCTGGGATACATGGAGTTCTACTGGAGCAGTTCAAATCCATATTTTCCTTTAATTTTGTGGAGCTATCTGTGGGTTTTCGTTACTTAGGATATTTTCTAAAAACAGAGAGGAGTACCTTTGAAGATTGGAGATGGATTATTGTTAAATTTGAGAAAAGGATTAAACAGTGGTACAATCGATGGCTGACACTTGGGGGAAGATTAATACTTGCTAAAACTGTTCTGGAAACTCAATCTATATACTGGATGGCCCTAGCGGCTGTTCCAACCTCTGTCCTCTCTAGGATCCGTATGCTTATTTTTTATTTCCTCTGGTCGGGGGGTGGAAAAGCTCAGGGAATGCACCTTTGTAGCTGGGAGACGATTGCTAAGCCTAAACATCTCGGTGGTTGGGGCCTCCGGAATCTCTTCCTTTTCAATCGTGCACTGGAAACAAACTCTGTGTGGCGTGTTTTATTTAAGGAAAGTATTTGGCATCAAGTGGTTAAGGATAAATATTTCCCCTATTTCTCAGTGGCAACTTGGTTGCGGTCGACTTCGCCATTTCATTCTACAGCCTCACAGATTTGGAAAAAATTTCTTAAGTCCTTACCCATCATCACATGGTGGATTAGTTGGAATCCAGGGAATGGATCCTCGATCTTGATTGGACTGGATAAGATCTTGGGGATTGGCTACTCTTCCCTGTTATCCCCTGAGCTTCATGAGGCTCTTAAGGTGAAAAACATTTGTTATCTTTATCAAGCTACGAATCAGACGTCTTTGGGTTTTGTCACCAATCAATGGAAATCTAGTGTAGACTTAGAGTTCAATGGAAATCTTGTAGCTGAATGGAATGCCTACTGTCAGGCACTCATTCTAGCGGGGATTCAACTACATTCGAAGGAGGACACACTGATTTGGACAGAAGGTGATCTTTCGGGATTTATCACCGTCAAAAATGTTTACAATGCATTGGAAAAGGAATATTGGCCAACTCCCATCACAGGTTGGCGCAAACAGCTTTGGTCATGGGATATAGCATATAAGTTAAAACTTTTTATATGGATGGCGTTGAAGAATAAAAATCTTACCTGGGATAACCTTAGAAAGAGGGGTTGGGCAGGACCGAGTATTTGTTTCTTATGCTTTAATGATGAGGAGACTAATACACACTTGTTTATTAACTGTTCCTGCTCACAATCAGTTTGGTATACTATGTCAACTATTTACAACTTTAATACCATTTGGGGAGGTCGATCCTTAACTCTGTGTTATGAAACCTGGATCTTGGTGGAGAAATCCCGGAGGACTCTTCCTTCTCTGACTTGCTGGTTTTTGTGGATGGAAAGGAACAAAAGCATTTTTGAATCCCGATCACCTTCTGTTCTGGGCGTTGTGTATCATATCTGTGGCTTATTGGATGCTCCCAGGGCCCAACTTCCTCTTCCTTATTCTCCAAAAAGGAAAAAGAAACCTCATGATATTACTTTGCCAAATATATGTTGGTTTGATGAAGCTCCGCAAAACAATGGTACACTCTGTGGAGCTAGGGGTATGATTAGGATTGGGGGAAATACTATCTACATGTGGAGTTTAAACTGTGGGATGGGTACTAATACCAGGGCAGAACTTCTCGGGGTCTAGGCAAGCTTATCCTTAGCACAAAGGCTTGGTATTGATCAACTACAGGTATTAGGGGATTCAAATATAGTGGTGGATTGTTTAAATCATAGATGCAATCTATATGTTTCATCACTCTTGGGATGGATGGAGAAGATTCGAATTCTTGCTTCACATTTCCATGATATCATATTTGATCATATTTATAGGGAAGATAATGTGGAGGCAGATAATCTTTCTAATAAAGAACTCCATGTTCTAGAAGGGAGGATTCACTACAACACATGGTAGGATGACCAGGAGCCCCCCCCACTTACTCTGCAGCTTTATATATGATCGATAGTATTTGGGACTACTTTGGTTACTTGGCTTTTGTTGATCCATTCTGAGACTTTTTGTAATTTTGACATTACTATCATTTCTGGATTGTACAAAGAAATATCATTGCAATCCTTGACTGTATAGAGGATGATTAGTAGGAAATCTGTGTAACTTTGGGAACCTTATAGTGCACACAATAGATTTTTTTGTGGGTGATGATATCCATAGTTGAATACTACTCATGGGCTATGTAATCTGTCTGTATGTACTCTCTTTTGAGAACAACATATATTATATATATATTTGAGAAATTTTCAACTGGAAAAAAAAGTTAAATTGGTCTAGGTAACATAAGGAAGTAAAGAAGACACTACATATTTAGGAAAAATGTGGGGAAAATATAATTGATCAATTGGAGATAATGATAGTACAATTCCCCGATAATACACACCAAATGAATTCAAAATTGGAAGAAATGTTTATATACCTTAAGATAGTAATAAACTACAGTCGAAAGGATAGTTAACCTATTATTAGAATGAGATGGAAATATAACTATAGATAGAGAAGGATTTTAACAAAGGAAGGAAATTTTCTAAGTTTGATCCCCAACGTTAGTAGCATACATCCGACTTATTAAGAATTCCATGAATTTACCTTCTAGAGGAAGGGAAAATGATGAACTTGCAAATTTTTTAATGATGATAACTTATTGTAGTCCTGAAAACTAACCATACTAGAAGGATGAGATGAACACAAAAAGAGTACTAAATAGAAACTTCACAAAAGATGATGGATTGTAAAGTCAAGTTGAATGGAAGTTTCACAAATGAAGGATGGGATTGTACTTGTCTTAAAAATAGTATAAGGAGTCAACATGGAGTAGTATTATATTCTATAGCATGATGGAAGATTCTAGAATGGTCATGCGTGAATAATCATGATGAAGTGGAAATGACAACTTAGCACTTTTGAGGTATTCTTTGAATAAGTAACCCTTTGGAAAATTTTTGTTGAATCACATAAGTATTCCTCGATAAGAGACATGAAAAGAATCACTATAATATCTAAAAAAGGACAATTCCTATCATGAAGAAAATGTTGTCAATAATAATATGCATGTTGCAGTGGTATCCAATATTCCAGTGAGAGTTATATGCAATGATAACTTGTGGAAAAAAATATACAAAAGCATATGAAACCAAACTCTATTATAGATTGTATCACGGGACACAAAAAAGATATAAAGAATGTTTCTACCCATTGTAAGGTTGTAGTACAATCTTTCCCATTAATTGGTAATTGGCTAGTGTGGAAAGTTGGGACAAGAGAATGGTTAAGAGTTAGAGTAGACACATGGGTAGGATGAAACAATGAACACAAGCTTCCAAAAAGACTAATAAAAGAGTGATTTTTAACCTAAAGAAAATAGTGGAAGAGGTAGCCACAACCATATGGAAACAAGGACGGATAAGGGAAAACAAATTGGAGTTTGAGGGAGAGGAGGAAGAAATATGGAATGCATATATGGATACACTTGTAAGAAACCATGTTAGAATAAGGGAGGAGGAAGATTCACTAGTTTGGTCATAGAATCAAACTGAGGTCTATTTATTATCAAAGTTAGGTTATAAAGAAAACTTCTCCTTAGGGCTAGATCAACCAACTTGGTAGTGGAAGACAATGTGGAAAATAAAGGCTCCACTGAAAATATGTATTTTCATATGGATGAAAATAGAGAATAAGTTTCTAATTTGTGAAGTAATGTATAATAAGGAAAGACAAGGTTTGGGAAGGTGCATTCTCTATGGAGAGGATGAGGAAACAATTAACTATTTGCTCATTAAATGTCCATATGCTACACAATTATGAGGAAAATATGGAGGTATTAACAAAAGTGAAGGAAGGTTGGAAAGGGGACTTTGTGGAAGAATGTTTGAGCAATTTGATGGGAAAAAAAGAATTTAAAGAGTGGAGATAAGTTACATGTTTGGTTGTAGGGGATTGTGGTTGGCAAGGAGTTCCCTTTTATTTGAAGAAAAATTATTTCCTACAATCCAATGATATCACCAAATAATAACTCTTGCCAATGCATTTGAGATGGTAGTCATTCCAAAGAAGGAAAGATAATTAAAGGATTTTATAATCAATAAAGAGTAGGCTTGGGAGTTCTTTGATAGAGCTAGACATGGAGCATCTTGCATATTTCTAAAAATCATACAATCAATATGAACACAATGTTGGAAGTAGGAAAAAAACTACGCATAATTTATGGCATTGAATTTTCTACAACAAATAACAATATTCCTTAGCTATAGGTGTTTGGGGATTCTAGCTTGACATGGGGATTCTAGCTTGACAATTAGTTAGATGAAGGATTTAGGTCAGGTCCATCTTATCTCATTAATACCCTTGGGAGATTGAAGAGTTCAGAGACTGAGTGAAATCCATCTCAAAATCTTAGTTTTAATACAATTATGTTGAAAAGGGAATGAAATGTCCCAATCTTTTGGTGCTAGAATGTGGAGTTCTATTTTATGGTTATATTAGTAAGTTTTATTGTAAAAGTGTATGTGGTTTTTTTTATAGATCTTAATGGAGATATAAGAATAGAATAGAGAACAATTTTAGAGCTAAAAACCTGAATTTTGATTTAAAAGGTAAAATCAATTTTGAATTTTATTTTTATTTTTTGGAAAGAGTTTAGAGTGTACTCGGACATTTGATAATTAAAATTTCCATGAAAAAGTGTAATTTCCTTTCTTCTTAAAATGCCTTTCCTTTTCTTCCTTGGAAAAAAAATTCTTGCATAGGCTTGTGCAACCTATGATGAATTTAATTGTTATTTGGTTGTGAGTGAATGCATCATAACTATAGTTGAATATGCTTTTAATCAATTTGAAATATTCTTTCTTGGAAAAAAAATTCTTGCATAGGCTTGTGCAACCCATGATGAATTTTATTGTTATTTAGTTGTGAGTGAATGCATCATAACTATAGTTGAATATGCTTTTAATCAATTCAAAATATTTTTGTATAGAATTGCCACTACACTCCCAAATTTGTAAGTGGACTTACATGTGAGGTAGGTGTTTGTCTAAATGTTAGATGTGCCCTTACAATTATATTGGTGTTGAGTTTTGAAAGTCAAGGAAGATATATTTACTAGAATTGCAAGTACACTCCCAAATTTGTAAGTGGACTTGTATGTGTGGTAGGTGTTTGTCTAAATGTTGCATGTGCCTTTACAATTATATTGGTGTTGACTTTTGAAAGTCAAGGAAGATATATTTTAGAGAGGTGATGAGGTTTGTTTAAATAATTACTTAAAAAAGTAAAGGATAGTCATTAATATTATATTTTAAATATAATATAATATAAATATAAATATAAAAAAATTAATATCTTGCATTATTGTAATATAAATTTAATTTAAGATAAAGTAAAATAGATTAATACTTGTAATTTTTTTTTTAAGAAAAAGGATTTACTTAACCATTCACCATGAGGTTCTTTACAATTTCTTTCACTATTATAATAATAAATTTTGTATTGTTAGAAAGACAAAGTGTAGAGATTTGCACACAAAGTACATGCTTAAACCTCCTGCTCAAACTGTGAGAGAAACATCTTAGAACTAGCTCGCCCTCATTGTGCCATAAGGCTGAGAGCAACAGGGGAGCGTTGAGACAACTTTGTGAGGGGACCACAGACGACATAATAACAGCAGTGAATTGTAGGAACCTGACGAAATATACCAAGAGAACTATAGAGTGTGAGCCAAATATCCCAAGCTGCACACGAGAGACTAAGTTCATAACGTCCAGTCCCATCCTACCCAGAACACATTCGCTGAGATGATTACAGATACGGTCGATCCCATCCATGTTAGGAGTGATAACCCCACATACGACCGAGACAAAGAGTGAGAGGAGTTTAAACATAGAGTCCAGACATATGCAGTTAATGAGAGCTGATGAGAGACTTGGCAATTGCATGAGGTAGGTGTTGCAAGTGGCCACTGTGTGGATAACCATCTCAAAATGACAATCTTATGATGTTGTGAGTTCCGGCTAAGGTAAGATTTTGGAGTGTAGATTTTAACCTTGTACAATAAATTACAACAAGTAGATTCTTAATAAACAAAAAAATATAAAAAAACTATGTGTCTAAAAAAAATTAAAACACAGATATTAGGTTTCTTTATACAAAGAATATAACACATACTCAACATGGAGTAGGGCATACGCCTCAACTTGTTTATTAGTGGCTTCTCCAAGGTTCTATGAGTAGGTAATCTCAACATTTCCTCTAGGGCAAGAACCCCACCCCCTCCTACCACCCTATTTTCCCTAAATTCAATTTTAGTAATCTCTCCTTTTTACATTTTCTTCCTTTATAATAAATTAGTTATTTTATTATGACTACTAATTATTATTATTATTATTATTATTATTTTGGTCTGGAGGAATCAGCAACTAGTTGGGCACGTGCTATCCAACCGCTACCACTATAACCTCCAGGTGTTCCCACGATGCCCCTTACGCGGCACACAAGGTAAGTCGGGGGAATTGAACTCGAAACCTCATGGAACTTCATTTTCACGGCACTTGCCAATTGAGCTGCCCCCCCCGGGGGGCTTTATGACTACTAATTATTATTATCTATTACTATCCTCATTATTATAATTATTCCTACATTATTATTTAAAATACACTTATTTATTTTCATCATCAAATATAGGATTAATTAAAATACAAGACATTACAACTTTAGCATTGTTTAAGCATTGCAAAGTTTATTTTTGCATCTATTGCTTCAACATAATGTTAATGTCATGTCATGCATGCATCATGGTTGTATAATATTGACATTGATTTCAATTTTTTGGCATAGAATACTTTTTTTTGTGGCTGGCCCAATCAACAACTAGTCGAGCTCGTACTCTCATGACACCGGGTTGTGTTATCTGACTGTTACGACTATAACCTCCGGATGTGTCCACAATGTCACATATGTGACACACAAGGTAAGCTGGGGTTTCGAACGAGTGACTTTACATAACTTAGTGCCTTGACAACACACTCCATCACTGACTACCCTACACCCCAAGGGTTTGACAAAGAATAATAATAAAAATTTCAATTTTAATATTTATATGAAATAATAATTTAATTGAATGTCACAACCTAGTTAGATGCCAAATAATAATAATAATAAGAACAATAATAACAATAATAACAATTTTTTTTTGAAATAGATGTGGACATAAAATATGGGGACACTATATTCATACAAGTAAAAACTTTTCAGCAAATACAAGCAACAAAACAACAACTCATGATGGAATCCACCTTAATATGAAAATAGAGTAAGTACTAAATACTTAGGTCACCATTTTGAAAGGAAATTTACAAGACTAAATGCAAAGTAATAGGAGAATATGAAGATCGTTAATGGGAAAAATTATTAATATAACCTTCATATGGGAAACATAGTAAGTAAATTCTTAGTCACTAGCAAGCTCAAGTGGTTAGTTGAATGAGTTGTTTCCAATGTGGTTGGGAATACGGCTAGTTTTGTGCGAATGAATCCCTTGGGTTAGGTGCATTAGTCTACATTGATTGGTTTACTAGGGGTGACATCCATGAATGTGGGGAAGCATCCTTCATTTTCCCAATGAGTTTTTCCTTAGAAAAAAAAATACTTGATCATTGGTATAAGAACATGTTTAAAAGAATATAAGAAAATTTAGAGTGAAATGTGCATATGGATAAAGGGGAAAATGATTATAGGACCCTAATAGAAAAATATTATAAGTAAATACTTGGGTCACCAGCCTTAGAAGAGATTTTAAAAAATATAAGGAAATTCAGAGAATCATATGCAGATGGAAAAGGGTAAAATGCTTTAGTGACAATTGCAAGCCAAAATTGTACAATAAATCCTTAAACAATTGTATGAAATAAGTTTCATAAAAATATATGCATGACATAAGAAAAATACACTACAAATAGTTCCATTGTAAGATAACCATATGAAATGTATCCAAATTCATTCGGAGCAACTTCATAGTAGGAGATGCATATAGATCATGGATGAATTCCATTAGAAACTGTTTTAGAGAAATATAATGGATTTGCCACATATAAAACATATGCAGAGCAAGTAATACATAAAATTCAACTTAATGAGTTGATTTATTAGTATACAGATGTGCATAATAATTAAATTGTATAATAATTAAATTTAATTATTATTATGAATTAATGACTTTTTGAATTGAAAAAATTTAGGCTTTTATTTAAATATTTGTTAGTTTTTATAAATTAATTAATTGTTAAGCAACCCTTAACTTAAGTAATGCACTAAACTATGTCTGCATTATAGTTTATTCCATGTATATGTGTTGTTTAATCTATTGTTTATTTTCTTATAATTTCACAATGATAAAGCATTGAAGGAGGATATGTACATTTACTTCTAAGAATTTATCATTTGCATCATTTCCCTTTAAGTAAATTTTCATGTTCAACAATATTTCCTCCCTCTTTGCACATAAAGGTTATGAAATATGTTATATTATATCAGGACCTCGGATTTAACCATCCAAATAACATTCCAAGGTGTAAATATTTGAAACATAGAAGTTGTCATAGGGAACTTGAAAGTCCTTTATGGAAAGTGTGCTTTTTTAGTATAAGGGGCGTGCCATATTTTTTGTGTTAATTATTAATTTGAAAATGTGTATAAGTGTCCCAACTTATTCAAATCCCCAAGTTTCTAGAACTGCGAGGATGGTAACCCTTTGTCCACAATTTGTGAAGATGCATCTTAGTGGCCAGCCATAGGTTTGTCAGTAAGTGGATTTTTCATGGGACTGTGAAGGAACCCATGAAATATAATGAGAACCTGTTGGGATTTCATCACCTTGGGCATATCTTACTATAACTACTCATTCATACCTTCACTTGGAATTTCCCACTAGTGGATTTTATCACCTCATTTAGGGGTCGTTTGAAATATCATTTCCTCGAATTGGGAACATCAAGACAAAACAATGTTTCCATATATATTGTCACTTAACTCCTTAGTATTAGACACAATAGTTTTTAAATTGGGAATTAGATGTTGTAAATGAGGCAAATTCAAAAACTCATCATAGTTTTTATGAGACAATTTTCTTATATGTCTTTATCACTCTCTCCCAGAAGAAGCAATGCAGAGAAATAAAAGAGGTGCATTAACATGTATTGTACATTATCACTTCTATCATCCTAAAAATACACATTAAGAATATTATATGAACAAACATACATTTTATTTCTAAAACCAAAATCAATAAACAAAAATAAATTCGATGTAATAACTACTTTGAAAAAATATCCATGAGAATGTTGTACATAATAATTTAAAAAACAAACATTTTAGAAGGAACTTACTTTTTCAATATTCCATCAATATAATTATGAATACAAACTCTTAAAGTTTAAAATATGTATACAACATAATTTTATTCCCTTCTTATTGTGTTTCATTGGGACCTCTAAGGGAAGATTGATTGATTGCCTTTGTTTTCAAGTAGGTTCAAGCCTACTAAAATTATAGATCACTAGAAACCCATCTCTAACAAATAAATTTTAAATTGCAGCTACATAAACATTTAATTTTGCAATCCTAGACATGAATCTTTCCTTGTCATTAGTTGTTTTGACAAATATACAATTTTCACTTATGCATTGATTCATGGGGTTGTTAATGAATCTTCTTATGTTCCCATATATGAATAATCCTTTAAGTTTGTCCATGAATTCAAACACATAATATATTTAGACAAAATATATATATGATGCCAATCTGCCATAAACATTTCGTCTATAATGAGGTCTAAAAATTGTTTAATGTAGCCTCTCCCTGGTGAGAAATGGTGAGAAATGTGCACATGTAACATGATATATAGGTCTAAGTTTTCTCCTTGGATTTTAGAATGGGAAATCATGAAACTATAATTGCATTATGAGAAAACCTCTCATGTAGATAAATTCACACTAGATGTAGGTCATGCACCATATGTGGATCTATTGTATGACTCTTTATATAGTGGCACCATGCTGCTTAGGTAATTTGTTATCTATCAATGCCATCACCTTCCAAATGAATAGGTTTATTGGAAAGAGGATTCGATGATTTTTGTATTCTTATAAATTTGTCCGTCCTTGTAAACCAATCAACATTTTCACTCTTAGAATATGAGGAATATTTAGTTATGAGGAATATTTTTCATTTGAGGAATAATTGGATGGTTGAATTACAATGCATATTTTCTTGAATGAGACTTTGAGGAAGGGATGGATCTATGATCTCTCTATAGAACCTATGGGATTTGAAACAAAGGTAAGGGGGGGATTCTAGAAATCAAAGGGGGCCCATGATGTCGATAATGTTCAATTTGTAAATATGTTGACCTGCACAAAATAGATCTAGCTAAACAATGATACACACATTTGCAGAGAGAATTGGAAAAAGAAGAAGAAGGAGAGAAAGAATGGAAAGAATTTTCATTAACTGTTATGAATAATGAATAATTTACACATTATATACTCATTATAACTCAATGAGTTTGACTTGAGGTGAACCAAGTTGCCATAGTGGTGGTCTAGAGTGATCTGGACACACACCAACAATTACGGGAGTGAACTTCCACCTATTCTAGTCTGAGAGGCAGTTACGGGAGTGAACTGCCACCTAGTTGAGTTAACTAGTCAACTAGTCTTCAGTTAACTGACTGAACATAAAGTAGTGAGGAGTTAACTCAAGGAATCAAGGCTAATGCG
>JZKD02S1674008.1:251760-290744 GCA_000966675.3 Picea glauca
ATGGACGGGTAAGAAAATAATGGATGCTTTAGTATATATCATCGTCGAAGGATTTAGGTATGGTAAAATCACGTACACCCTTTGTATGTCAAATTTGCTTTGGATAAAATGATAAGGAATGCAAAAACTATATTATAAAGCTACTTAACCTATATTAAATTCCCTTTCCCACGGATGGAGTGAATTCACCTTTGTAAAGAATGAGAAATAAAATGCAATACATAAAATCTAAGAATAGTAAAATAGGTATATTTATAATGCTATTAAAAAGTTTTAATTGGTTGAGTGAATGAGTATTGTTCTCCTTAATATTGTTTCTATGTATATGTAAGTGTTCTTTTTTTAAGTGGATATATTTTCTTTTATATATATTATGTTTCCAATTTTGTAGATAACGAGTTACATTATTTGTATATATTTTCTTTTATATATATTATGTTTCCAATTTTGTAGATAACGAGTTACATTATTTGTATATAGAATATGAGTTGTAATTTTTTTTTAGGGAGTTTGGAATCATATCTTATTTAGCTCATAATTATGAGAAAAAATAATTAATGAAATAATAATTTAGCAATAATAGGATGTGAATGATTGGAAATTTATAAAATGGAATCATGGGATAGTTTGAAATATGAGTATTTTAAGGTATAATGAAAGAGTTACTTTGTTGTTTGTGCTTTGAGGATGTTGCCTTTAAAGAGGGGAAGAAAGGTAACATATTGAATTTAACAAATTGAAACAAATAGTGAAATCTTGGTCTAGATTTACTTCATAGTTATTTTTATGTTCACTAGGAGTTAAATAATGTTAAAATTAAATTAAATTAAATGAGACAATGCAACAAATAATCTAATTATTATATGTATAGATTTATCTTTTGAGTTCCATCTAGTTTAATTTTTCCATCTGCATGCACTATTAATGTCAGGGGAAACAACATCCCTAAAGATATATCATAATATCATCCAGAGTGCAAGATCACACAGCCCTGGTCTCCCAAAGCATTTGCACAACCATCTTAGGGGGACAATATATTTTGGGATCTGATTAGTGGTAGTTGTAAGGAGTCTGGTGTCCAATTTGGAGCTATAAGATATTAAGAAAATATTTCCAATACTCAGACCACCTATTGTTCAGGCACAATTCAGTGAGTTGTCAAAGGCGTCAACGACATCCTCGCAAGTACTCTAGGTGAAATACATGTGACTTGGTACATGCTTGAGTCAACACAAAAATGTATAAAAACCTTAGGTGAAGTGCATTAGAATTGGCGATGC
The DNA here is from genome assembly GCA_000966675.3 of Picea glauca. Lineage (NCBI taxonomy): Eukaryota > Viridiplantae > Streptophyta > Pinopsida > Pinales > Pinaceae > Picea > Picea glauca. The sequence goes on from JZKD02S1674008.1 coordinate 253,041, forward strand.
ACGAGGAAGGAATATTTGACACTTATCTCCTTGGACCTATGTAAGATGCATCTTGTCTTCTTCTTCTCCTCTCTTCTTTGTTTTCATATTAATGGTAGGAAATGGTTTAGATTATCGATATGAATGGATTATTTCTAATATGCATGGTTGATTGTAATATACATGGTTAATCATTGAAGCCTATACCACAAGACTTGATATCTCGACCGAAAAATCCCAAAACTCATAAAATAAACTTAATTTTTTCAAAACATTTGATAGGAAATATATGATAGAAGAAATTGTAACTTATGTCTTTCTAAGATAGACATGAATTTCCTATCCACATATGTATGCTAGACCTAAAATGACGATATGAATAAACTCACATTCACAATATAACTTTGAAAGATACTGATAGGAAATTCCATACATTAAGGAAGTAGAAGCAACGTTATAATTAATCTAAAAGAGATCATGGCACCCTTTAATATGCTTGTTATAACACAATGGTGCACATAATTAAGTAATAGTATAATGGATTTTTTTTGTTGACATGCACTGATGTGAGAAGAATCAAGATGTATCTTAAGTGTTTCCCTTATGCCTGATAGTATAGACTAAGAGGCATGATTATGGACATTAAAAGGAGGTCATCATATATGAAGTAATATACAATCACATGATAAGTTAAATGGGCCTAGGTAAACTAAGGAAGTAAATAATACACTAGCTATTGAGGAAAGGCATGGGTAAAATATAATTGATCAATTGGAGAGAATAGTAGTACAATTCCTTGGTAGTACACATCAAATGAATTCAAAATTGGAAGCAATGTGTATATTCCTTAAGACAGTATGTGAATACACCTGGAAGGATAGTTAAATTATTATTAGAATGAGAAGATGGGAATATAAGTATAGAGAGATAAGGATTTTAAGAAAGGAAGAAAAATTTCTAAGTTTGATCCCCAATGTTAATGATATATATCTGACTTATCAAGCATTCCATTAATTTACCTTCTAGAGGAATGGAAAAAGATGAACTTGAAAAGTTTCTAATGATGATAACTTATTGTAGTCCTCATAACTAACCATATTGGTAGGATGAGAAGAACAAAGAAAGAGTAATAACTAGATACTACACAAAAGATGATGGATTGTAAAGGCAAGTTGAATGGAAGTTTCACAAATGAAGGATGGGATTGTACTTGTCTTAAAAATAGTATAAGGAGTCAACAAGGACTAGTATCCTATTCTATATCATGATGAAAGATTCTCGAATGTTCATGAGGGAATAAACAAGTCAACAAGGAGTAGTATCCTATTCTATACCATGATGAAAGATTCCTGAATGTTCATGAGGGAATAATCATGATGAAGTGGAAATCATGACTTATCACTCTTAAGGTATTCCTTGAATGAATAAGAATCATAGAAATAGTCATCAATAGGATACATGATAAGAATCACCATAAGGTATGAATAAGGAGCAAATCCGATCATGGAATCACAGAAGAAGAACAAGAAGTTTGTTTGGACCAAGAAATGTGTGGAGGCATTTCGGAGGCTCAAGGAGTTGTTGATGACAACATCGATACTAAAGGTTCCTGGCATGGACACAAACTTCTTGGTATGCACTGACACATCCAAGGAAGTCTTAGGCGGATTCTTGATGCAATACGGTCAAGTGATCACTTACATCTCGAGAAAGTTGAGAAGGCATGAGGAGAACTATGCAACACACGATTTGGAGTTGTTAGCCATTGTTTGTGCCTGGAGAGTCTGGAGACACTACCTTATTGGACAAAAAATTGAACTAAAAACAGACCATTGTGGTCTACAACACATCTTTACGCAAAGCGACTTGAACGTGCGACAACGACGCTCGCCAGAATTTCTTAGCGAGTACGATATTGAGATTACTTACATAAAAGGAACAGTGAATAGAGTGGCGGATGCACTGAGTCGGAGACCACACACCTTTTCGGTGATGCCTCTTCAAACGAATCTACATGAAAAGATACTAACTTTACAACGCGACGATGACTGACACAAAGAGGTCAAGGATTTTATCGGACAAAACACAACGATGATACCAAAATTTGAAGGATTTACGTTGGACGACGACAGATTATTGAGATTTAAAAGTCAAATTTATGTACCACCCAATGACGAATTGAGGAGTTTGATCTTAAATGAGGCTCATAGAGCAATGTACATGACTCATCCTGGAGTCACGAAGATGAGAGCAGACCCTAAACCCTTATTCTTTTGGAAAGGAATGAAGGCAGACATAGTCAACTATGTGGCAAGATGTCTAGAATGTCAGCAAGTGAAGGTTGAACATAGACATCTGGTAGGATTACTACAGCCACACACTATTCCAGAATCGAAATGGGAGGTCATTTCGATGGGTTTCCTTATTGGACTGCCACTGACGGTAAGGAGACACGACTCGATTTTTGTGGTAGTCGACACTCTGATGAAGAGTGCTCATTTTATTCATGTGCATATGAAATATCAAGCACCTGACATAGACATAGTTTTCATCAATGATATTGTGAGGCTGCATGGTGTGCCTAAGAGGATTATATTTGATAGAGGATCGATGTTTACAGGACAATTTTGGACTAGTTTCCAAGAGGCCTTGGGAACCCAACTTAACTTTAGTACCGCATATCACCTGGAGGCAGATGGGGAGACCGAAGGAACAAACCAAATCTTGGAGGACAAGTTGCGTATGTACGTGATGGACCAACAGAAGCATTGAGAATAATTCTTGCCACTGGTAGAATTTTCATATAACAACTGTTGTCAAAGAACCATTAAGATGGCGCCTTTCGAGTTTCTTTACGGGCGACCATGTCGAACGCCTTTGAGTTGGGATCGGCTTGAGGATAGGATCCTGGTGGGACTTGAAGTGATCCAAGAAATGGAAGACCAAATGAAAACCATAAGACAAAGGATAAAGGAAGCACGAGATCAGAAAAAGAAGTATGTCGATGCGCGTCGTGTCGATCATAGTTATGAAGTGGGCGATCGAGTCTTCTTGTGGGTGAAACCACATAAGAGTTCAATCAAGTCTGGAAAGGGTGATAAAATCTCTCCTAGGTTCGTGGGACCCTTCGAGATTGTGGAAAGGAAGGCGCCCGCGACCTATCGACTAGCCTTACCTGATTCTTTGAGGCGTATGCATGATGTTTTTCATGTTTATGTTTGAGACATTATGTTAGTGATCCTACACACGTTATTGACATGAGTTCTTTGTAGGTATCAGACGAGGGTGAGCTCACGAAAGAGCCAATATGCATCCTGAACCATCGAATTCGACAACTACGATGTCAAACAGTAGATCAGGTCAAGGTCCAGTGGGACAACTATAGTCCACACTCAACAACCTGGGATGATACATACGATATGCATCAACAATTTCCATTTTTGTTTAATAGATAGACTTATGATACTGTGATACACTTTATTTCAACACTTATATACTGTAAAACTTTGGGACAAAGTTTAAAACAAGAGGGGGTGTATGTAACATCCCACTCTTGTGCGCACTGAGCATACTTATTCTTTGAGGACACTTGTGTGCAAGTGATCCGGTTCTTTATACGATTGGTTGTTGTGATTATGATTATGAGATATTGTGGATTTGATGATATGTTATTTTGTTGTATTTACATATACAGGTGCTATTGATTGGGTTCTCCTGAGTGTGCAGGACTATGGACGTTGAGGATGTAGAGGCATCGATGAAACCCCTTGGACTCCAGATCGATTCAGGGAGTGGACTGTTATGGTTTGAATGTTGTTGATATGATATATGTACATATGATTATATATTATGATGTTGATTGTTATTGCTGACATGATTCGTTGATGGATGCAGGTCGACAATAGCTTGCCGACCAAACTCACATTTGGAGTAAAGGGGGCACACACGACAACCAGAGACATTGAGGGAGAGGTGTGGCAGTAGCCCTGCCACAACCTACTAGCACTCTCGTCATGGCTCGAACTGTAGGTTAACGATTACCTAGTTCAAGAATACCCACGATGACGTGAGGGTAGACTGTGACAGTTGCTCATGATGATTCTAAGGGGCGCACAATAAGGCAGGGTCCTTATTCCTTAGAGGCCCTTAGTCTCCCGCAAGATCACCTGACAGGGTATTGAATCCAGGGGTTTGAAGTCTACCAAATTCAGTCAAGAGGCGAGTGACACCCTTGGAGCACGTAGTGCGTCTTGAAGGGCACGTCACGCAAATAAAACGGAAAGAGGTGAGTGGCACCCTTGGAGCACATAGTGCATCCTGAAGGGCACGTCGCGATTTTAACTATGATAAGTTAATAAACCTAGTGCCTAGAAAAATATGCCTCCTTAGGACCTGGTCGACCTTAAAATAGATGATGGTATGAGTGAAGTTTAATAACTAAAAGTTCCCTTAAAAATTGTCTCCCAACCTAGTGAAATTAAAACCTAAGTCTAAGTAGAACATGTGGATAAAGAAAATCTAACTAAACATGTAACAAGAAGGGGGGTAAGAAATTCAAACTTAATTATTAAAGTAAAAATTATAATGGAGGATTAAATCTATTAAAAGGTTAAATGGTTGTTTTTATCTACACTTGCTAAATTGATTTTTAGTTTAAAAGGAAAAAGGGGGAAACTTAAAAGAAAAGGAAACTTAAAGAAAAAGGGAAACTTAAACAAAAGGGGAAACTTAAAAAAAAAGTTGAATGTCTAACTTAGTAAGGAATCTAGCCTTTGAAATTTTCTATTTATGAACTCAACTGAGAATTAAGTAAGGCATAAGTCATTTAAGAATGGTAAGGGAATAATGAGACACTGATGAGCGTTTTTAGGGAAGATTTTAGGTGGGTGAAGGAATTAGAAAAAAATAATTAATTAATAAAATTGATTTTCTGGTGCAACTAGGGGATCAGACGACATGTGTACGGGGGAGGTTTTTCCAAATTAATTAAATGAAAAAGGAATATAATGACGGTTTTGGGAAAACTAATGACTAAGAAAACTCTAAAAAAGGATGGTGGAGGAGGAGTGTGGATGGAATCTGGTTGTGTAATGTCACGCTGTCGAATTTGATCTTGTCTGAGTTTCTTTTGTGGAAGTTGGGATACCTAGCTTGGGTAATGAGTGGTAGCTCGACCTTGCGAGGCGAGATGGGTGCTAGCATTCTTTGTTATTATGTGTGTGGCCCCTTTGTGGCTCGGGGGGCTTAGGGGGAAGAATAGTACCCCTATCATTGGCTGGGAGGTATCGGTGAGGTCACATCGATTGGAAAGCAGGAGTTGGACGGAGCACGAGTGGGACAACTACTTTAGAGAATTCACATTTGGCTATGGTACAAATGTGTATATTTGTATTGAATGGTAGTTAAATTACCTGTATATGCATCACTGTGTTAAAAATTTAGTTAATTTTCTATCCTGGCAATTTACACTTGTGAAATTTGGTTGAAGGGTAGTTAAATTAAGTTCACATGCCTTCAGTTAAGGTACTTCTATTTTGTTAAAGTTTATGTTTCATTTAGCGTAATACTATCCAGAGATTGCATTTTTCTTTCAATGAATTTGTCTTGATGAGCCCAACGTTTTATGATTAAAGAATTCAAATTTATACCAACCTTATGCTCACTGTACCTCTAATTTGATTTCCAATGGAGAACCCAAACTCTGAACGCAAATGACTTCTCTGTGTTTTTTTGTTATTTTTTTTAATACAAGAAAATTGTGTTTTTATCTTTTGTTTTGTATCCTGTAAGTTATTAGTTTGTGCCTGAGCAATTGGCCAGGAGCCGAATTGATGATCTTTCACTCCGGTGTTAAAGATTTAGATTCAAATGCCCTGCTTTCCTATGCATGGATAATAATCTTAGGATCATTCATCTACCCAGCGTTTTTATGCAACAAGTTTCTCTGCGTTGGGGAAGCCAAGGGCTCTGCACCCCTCTCATTACCCATCGAACCATTCCTTTTTCTCTACGCCTTGGTGTTTTTTTGTTTAACTATGCATCTTGGATCCTTCGTAACTCTGCATCATAACTCTTAACGAATAAACCTTCGATGTCTTGCAACACTAACCACTTAGTGCCCAGAATCGAGTCCATGTGTTAAGTGTTCCAATGTAAGAGCCCACACGTCCATGACTAATGCACCACACGTACATATTTACTCGTATCAAACTGTCATTTACTGTTTTTATTGTTCTGCTTGAATATCCTCACTCTGGTTGGTAATAATTCTTTCGTTCTGATGGTTTATTTTATTTAATTAATCTTACAGATTGTTGACCTTGTGCACTTAGCCTTTCCTTGCGTTGTTTGTTTGGTCCTTTTCTTTCATTAAAGGTTGAACGTTGATCCCTCACAAGACGTAGTAGTAGGGTCCCATCTCCCAACCCCTATCTGATAGCTCTTATGATTAACACCCATTGAAGATACTAGCCACGACAACGGGCTAAAAATTGCAAGAAGGATGCTCATAATTCCGTGTTGTTCCATTATTCATTTCTCCACGCAGAATATTTGGATGCAAATTTATGTTAAAATTATGTATGACAAATCGTTTGATGTGTGTAGTAACTAGGCTTCCGGATGAAGACCATTGGCACTATGTTTTTTGGCTGATATTGACAAAGAGCTAGTTCTGAATGCTCATGCTCTTTGCTGTATTTTCATTTTTATTTAAAACAGTAAATTGTATATTTATTGTTTACTATAGTAATAAAACCATTTACTATTGACAATGTTTATAGCGAAATCCGTTTTCCTTACTGTAACTGTTTCCCTCAAAGTCCTTCCCCAAATCAATTCTGTTGTGACCACTGTGTTTTTACTTTTGCGTGAGTCTGCCTCATCGACGTTCGTCGATTTGGTTTTTGTTAAAATGATCCTCTTTCACCATGAGACTGAACATATATTAGAATGTAGCATAAACGAAAATCCAATGGTCATTTCTGTATAGTTGCTTGTATTTTGTGCTTATGCATGGGCAGGTTTATATGTACATCTGTGTGGATGCAAATCTAGGTGAATAAGTTCACATAGATATGCATAGGCATGCATGTGGTTATAGATGTTTTTGGTTCCTAATTTTAGGGAGAAACGTTTTATAAGATATCATATAGTTCAATGTCTATCCAATGTAGGCACATAGAGAGTTGAAGGAGATCGTGGCTGATCGGTCCTCAGAAAATGCAAGATTGATAATTGTTTGTTTTTTTTATTCACCTTTTTACATGTTGATCTATTGTTGGTTCTTCTCAAAATGTGCCATGGTTGAATGGTCCCCTGTGTTATTTATTTGGTTTTCTCATTTAAAGTCGTGGGTCATATAATTAAACTGAGAGGGATGCAATGGTGTATAGGATAAGCCCATCATGAAGCATAAATGGAAACTAGTGTTGAGCACTGGTCAAAACTTTATTTATAGTCTTGGATGACAACAAAATAGCTTGAAACTTCAAGAAACAACTTCCTAGTATATACCTTAGTTCACCTTGTAATTGTGCTAATAAAAGGTAACTACCATTTTCTTTTTTTGCACATTTAATTCTTTTTAGCAGAAGATTGAAAACTAAAGCAAAGGTCTTTCTTAATGTAGTGAAATGATTTATTTTAGATTATTTGATTTATCAAGTGGGAACGAAATTATTACCTTGCAATCTATTAAAGAGCTTCAAAAAATTTCACCATAAATCCACCATAGATATGCAATATTATGAATAGTTAATATTAGGAAATTGATCTGAATAGTTAACTTTCTAAAGTTATTTTTCTTGCATTCATGCATGGTTAACAATTTTATATATATCGGTTATGTCGGAAATTTTCACCATTATTAATTGAAATTGTATGGTTGTTTACAAGTCTAATGGTAGAAATGTTAGTTGGGCATTATTGGTAATGTTTTGTTTGAAAAAATCGATAAGAATGGACTTAAAACCAATTATAGGGATTTTTATGAAATATGAATTTTGATCACAACTACATTTTCCTTCTTGAGCATGATCGACCCTTAGCGAAACCTATTTAGGATATCGTTATCACCAAGCCTTATTTCCTATTCATGGATCCCATTTAATTTAAACCATAAAATCATTTAATTTGTTAATGGAAGTTAACGATGTTTCACCATTAATTTGAGGTGTCACTCCAACTTGCTTAGCGACTCCATTAATGTTTTTGAAGAAATAATTCCATTATATTCTTATCTTATCAACATGGTTACAAGTTAATAGGTGGAAGAATCCTATGGTAAATAGAATTGCGCCACAAGTTGGTTTTTATTAGATAGATTATGTATGTTATATTATCTGGTGGTGCGTGATGAAAGGCCACTAGTGATCAGTTGGTGTTTATTTACTTGTGTGCTATGCAATTGTTGATTCATAGACTGCCAATTCTCTCTCGCATTGAAGGTTCCTTTTGTGTGTGTCGGTCGATGTTGTCGCATTGGGTTGAGTTGTTGTTGTCTGTTACCTAATTGCGTGTGTTGTGTTTGCCTTCAATTCGTGATAATTATTTGTTGTTGTTGTTCTTTACGGATTTAGAAAAAAAAAGTGCTCTTGCTTTATGTCATTTGGTTGTCGTAACAGCAGGGTGTTCCAAAAATGATAGTCATAAGTGATGCATAAATCACTAAGAATTAACCATCCCTTCGTGTAGGTGGATTAAACATGATAGAAAACTTAAATAATTATGGTCTCGTGTCCAACACTTTACATGATATTGGGTATAACTATCCTTGGAACGAGTTAAGACAGAAATACAAGGTACATAAGAAACATGAGTAATCATAAAAACATATATACAAGACTGAGAAATTTGATGTCGATGATTTATGGCATGCTAGTAAGGCCACTAATAGATTAGTGTTGAATTTCACTATGTGGGAAATAATACTTGCTTATAGTGTGGATCTAGATGATGGGGGATTACTTGAAATCTTAGTAGTGTATTCATATAAGGGAAATATATGAAAACTTTAGCACACTGATATGGTGACTATATATACCCGTAAATTTTCAACCTTATTGTTGTAACAAGAGGAAATGGTAATCAAAAAACAATTGATATCTTGACAATCAGATGGCACTCATAGTATCAATGATCCACTGTAGATTCAACCTAGGATAACAAACTCAACCAAAGAAAATCCATGTACTATATGGATGTTTGATAATATTTATTGCATTAGATGTGATAGCTAGTATTCATTGCTAATGTAGGTTAGTGATTTTGATTTTGTTGATGAATCATGATGTTTTGTTGCTCTGCTTGTACTACACGTTGAGATGATTTACATATGATGTTAACATGTCGTTTGTTATCACACAAGTTGTAGGTTGGGAAAATCTCGACCCAACCACCAAAATGGAGACAACTAGGAGAGAACCTACCCATTGTCACCTTAGGCAAGTGTTCCATTCACTTTAGAGGTGAGGTAGTCACCTCAAGGGGGGAATCTCAGTGACCCTAGAGAGGATTGAGATGAAAAATGATATGTATGGATGGATTCCCCTAAAGTTCAATTTTATATGGTAGAAGGAACATGTAAAAGAGTCTCAAGAAAGGTTAAGGGTTTCCAAATGAGTTGAATGACCTGCTGATAGTAAGATACCTGCCCGAGACACAATGAAAACCAAGTATACTTGTAATATGTTAAGTGGAAAAGAAAGTTAATATTGTTGTCCCTAATTGTATAAATAATCAATGATATATATCAGCATATAAGAGATAACAAGAGCTTCAAAATAAGTGCTAAAAGTCCAATTGAATAAGCACAAGACAAGCTAGTAAAGACTATTTTAACTCAACAATGATATAGTAAAAATTTAGCACAAAATCAAGGTTGTAACAAAAAGCTAACTACAATGATATTTATCAACCTTATTGCTGTAGCAAACCAAGTTTTATAGAAGAAAAATCAGCCAATGAAAATCACTTAAAACTAGCTCAAAAGGTGCACTAGGGTTAGTAGTGTCTTAGGGAAAAGTTATAACAATTTTCTAGGGTCAGTTTAGGAGTTAGCTAGGGTTAGAAGTTTAGAATTTTGTAGCCTTAATGGATGTAGGTTAGTTTTGTGACAACAGAAAGTTTTAGTGGATGAAAGAGGATGCCTCAATGAGGTAGCCTAGGGCTCAAGGAACAATCTCCAAGGGAAGAATTTCAAAACATCAACTTTTCACGTTTACCAATGCAACCTAGCTAGGGTTTAAAACTAAGGGGTGTATGCACTTATACTTCCTTAGCAAACCCTTGCAAAACAATAATTCTATGCTTGAAAATTATGGTGGAGATAAAGTAGGGGTGTATGCACTTATACTCCCTACCTATCCTTAGAAAAATCAACCTCGAGCTTGAATTACAAATGATAGCAACAATTAAAAAACCTTACCAATCCAATAGAAACAAGATCAACCATAAGATGCTAAGATAAACCACCAAAATAGAATGAAAATGACCTTCAAGAGCTAGTGCATCATCATAATCAACTCCATAACCAAAATACACCATATCATAGCACAAGATAGCAAAAATCCTCAAGGGGAGCGAAAATTTCAGTCCTCTACTTCTCACAATGGGAGAGTTATCATTTTAAAATGAGATCTTATGATATCTATTTATACAATTTGTATTTCACATAGTTTTTCCACATTAGCAAGGTTAAAACATAAGATAAGGGGTCCACAACCCTTATCTTACCCCTTGCAACGAAATAATATTAAACAATTCACTTTTAATTTCATGTTTACACAAAAGAAACCCTAGAATAAGGCGGCGTCACCCCTTTCGGGAACGTTTTTGCATTTTGAAGAAGTTGTTGGGTAGGTATATGCATGGCTAGGCCTCCAAAGGCCACTTGTCACTCATCCAAGTCCTCTATTGATGGTATTAAATATTCCTTCCTTCAAAATGTGCCACATGTCATCAAGCAATACCATCACAACCAAACCCCATCCCTCTAGGTGACGTCAAGCCTCCAAAAGATGACATTTTTCCTCTCCTAGGAAAAGTGTTTGACATGTGAGGGATAGGTCACATCGTCCATGATGTCCTATATGCCTCCAAAGGTATGTCTCTATCATTCGGAATGTGGGCCCTTGGCATCCAACCTATGGGCTTGAAGCCCCATGGAGGCCCAAGATAACCTTGCTCCTCCAAAATTGTCCACCGACAAGGTCCTGCAAGACAAAAAGGTACACCCTCCAAATATATCAACTCAAAGATATCATGACAAGTGTAAACCATCTCTAATAAGTAAGGCACCTAAACATGTGCATCAAAACTACCTCATCAAATTAAACATATGCTCAAACACTATACATTTGACCATGTTTAAGTATGGGAGGGGTGTCATAGGAGCCCTATTGGGTAAACCAAATCACTCAAGTAGGGGATGCTCCCAAGGATGTCCTCTCAAGGTTATGTAAAAGATGATGAGGTGGAAGGGGTTTAGACTTCATAGGTCATTGAGTTTCATGACATACAAAGGCTCATGTTTTCTCATTCATGGGTGCCTTTGTAGAAGGTGTGTGGCACCTTCGTTTGCAATGCACTTTTTCCAAGCCCATATTCTTGCCATTATTTGTTTCTTTTATGTTTTAAGGAATGATTTGAGGGCCACCGCTCTGGTGTGGTGTCCAGATGATGACATTTTCACTCACAAGTATCTTGCAAAAATGAGAAGTTTGGATCGTGATGAGACCCCATTTCTCTCATCCATGCAACTGAGAGACACTACCTTGGCTTGGTGACCAGATGATGGTAATGTCATAGCACTAGATACCCATGATCATGATAGGTCGTCTTGTGATGAGACCTCCTATCCTCCAACTAACATCGAAAGCATTCATTATTATTTACTCTTGTAGGACCCCCTTTTCTTGTAGAGAATCATTTCATTTCTTTCTTGGGGGAACCCTAGGCGAAGCATCTGGAAGGTCTATATAAATAGGATTTTATATTTTTAGCCAACATCAATCCCTTTGGGCCTTAAGCCTCTTCTTCCCATAGAATGAGGTACATGCCCTTCTTGGGTCACTAAATTCAAAGGGCCTATAAGAGGTAAATATGATGGGAATGTAATGAGTATAAAGTGGTAAGTATGGTTGGGAATGGTACAATAACCCCTCAAACGACCCCCAGTCACAAACATTTCCCGAAGGTTGGCCACCCACTAGGAAATCTATGACACTCACCAAGGTGAAACAAGGTCAAAGGAATAATGTCCAAGCAAGCACTTTATAGTCAAAAGTAGCTCAAAGACAATATGTTCAAATGCCTTAAATATTAGGGTGATTACCTTCCACAATACCTGACTTGTACCACATGGAAGAAGACCCCTCTGCCTTCCAGAAGCTAGTTGGTGTGGTGGATGCACTGGCAATGGATCAAATGTGGTGACAGAGTGGGCCCCTGTATGTGTAAGTGGATACTTCTAGTCATGTAGTGTCTCGACACTCCATATATGTAACCTGAGGGCCTCAAGACATGATCTCCTTAGTTATCCCACAAAATGGGGATAAATTTCCATTTATTTATGTTCATGTAATGATATATCTTTGATAAATATATGTTGAGGTTATATTTTTTATTATAGTATTTCCTTATGTGATGACATGTTGTAATTTCATGCAGTTTTTATGATGAGATGTTTTATGATGGCTTTCATGAGCATGTGGTGCCTTACTGTTTAGGATGTTGTGATGACAATTATGTTTTTTTTTCTCATTATGACATGAAACAATTAGCATGTCCATTATTTTATATGATATGATGATGTTATGATTATAATTAATGCATTAGTTGCATGTTATGAGGTGGTGATTGATATGAAATCCACCGATGCATCAAAAAGGTTGGTTCTGTTGGAATATTGTTTAATACTGAGAGGGGGGGGGGGGGGAATCGATATTATCATTTTTCAACAATCTAAAACCTCTTAATTATTAATTTTATCAAATCAACACAAATTATCAACAAAAATGTATAATATACATAATTTTAACATGGAAAAACCAACTTGGGAATAATAACAACTATACTTTTTATTTTCAATAAATATTGCATTTAATTTATGACCTCAAACTCAAAGGAAAACACATATTCCATGTTTTACTAGCACTGACTAGAAGGAGGTTGTGACCCCCTAGATTTTACCAACACCTACTGGAAGGAAGCACCAAATATATAGTTTCTTCAGCTTCAACTGAAAAGATGCTACAACACGTTGATTTACCAGCTTCAACTAGCAGGCTCCAACCTTCCCTAGCACCACCCAACCTCCCTTTTTATGATAAGTACTTTTAATCTTCAAATCTTCATAATCTTCTTTTGATTTTGTTGCATATCTTCATTTACTTTCCCGACCTCTTACTCTGTTATTGATCTTCAGATTTCATGTTGAGAGACACACCTTATTTGAACAAGAATTTACATTTATATAGTCTTCCAATGGTCATGTACAACTGAAAATCACACCTTTTCAATATAGGAATGTATCTCTTCATTATAAGTATGTGTCTTTTCAATATAATAAATCATTGTGACTTTTCAATAATATTTATATGAAAAGTCACGATCTTTCTAAATAATAATTGATTTTTCTCCCTTTTAATTTTTAATTCACTTTTTACCTTACTATGGGTAAATACTACCAAGGTTTGCAAATACCATGTGCACATACCATGTGCGTTTCACTTTTACCCTTTTTCTTTTACCTTTTTTCTTTAATCTAATTTCACTTTTACCTTTTTCTCTAATCCAATTTCACTTTTACCTTTTTTTTATTCCACTTTCATATTTACTCCTCTTTTACGTAAACTCCACTTCCACCTAACTTTTCTACTTTTGTTATTTATTAAATTCATATTTATATTTAATCCACTTTCATTTCTACTTTTGTGTAAACTCCATTTCCACTTAAATTTTCCACTTTATATTTATTAAAGTGATACCAAGTCACATTTATATTTGATCACTTACTAACCTCTGACAAATATTTGATCACTTACTAACCTTTGACATCAAAGACTACTTATTCAACAATTGGTTGCCTAAGTGGATCTAACCATTGGTGGCTACTGGAAATTGTTTAGGTTTGAAGAGTCATCCAACTTCGGCTTAGCAAGAATGATGACCAAAACTTTCTACAAAATATCGACTACCATGTTGATCTGATAGAGTCAAAGGTTCTCGGTGTTGCATCAACAAATTTCCCTTCGAATACACTCTTAAATAATAGTGCACAAGAAAGTATTCAAGAGGGTGACTCACTAGTATTCGTTTTGTTCATCATGATCATGTCTCAACAGAATATATAGTCACCAGGACAACTTGACTCGACCAATGTAGTAATTGAAATTGTCTCATTCTTTCATTTTTATTCTTTCATTCTTTCAAAGCACTCAACTAGGCGATCCCCTATATTTCGATAGTCCACTGCATTCTTGTAACTCAGTATTCTTGTATCTTTCACTGAAGTTCCATGTCATACTTCACTATGGTATTGTTTTTCTTCGTGTTGATATCAATGCAAACATGATATTTCCATCAATATCCCCCTTTGGAATTGATGGCAACACATCGTAAAACAAAATGCTCCCTTAACAATGAGTAATTGTTTTACCATTCTTTTCTCCCCCTTTGACATCAATGTCAAAGCTTCTAATACCAGAATGAGGTTCATCATCAATTGTCTATTGTTGAGCCTTCTTTTGTTTTGAGTGACAATAGTTGTCATTTTTTTTTTCTTGCTCCCCTTGTCAAAACCCCTTTATTTTTCCAGTGAACCTTTTTCCATCCTCTATTTTTGACAACTCCCCCTGTAAACATTTCTCCCCTGTCATCATGATTTTTTTATTTTTACTGTAGAGAGATTACTCCCATATTTTACCTTAGATTTTAAAATGCTTCTTTAGGAAGGGGTTTAATGAATATGTTTGCTATCTGCTCCTTTGAACTAACATACTCCAATCTAACCTTTTTGTCACTAACTTTCTCTCTCAATAAATGATACTTGATGGGTATATGTTTGGTCTTTGCATGCATGACAAGATTCTTGGAGATGTTGATGGAACTTGTATTGTCACAATAGATAGGTATCGACTAATTACATTCAAGTTTAATATCCTCCATTGTTTGTATCATCCACAATATTTTAGTGCAACATTCAACAGTTGCAATATATTCGGCCTCTATTGTATATAGTGAAATTGATGATTGTTTTATGCTTGACCATGAGACTAGACATTCTCTTAAGAAAAAATCATTTCCACTAGTTCTCTTTTTTTCATCCACACTACCAGCCCAATCAACATCTATGTAGGAAATTAGTTCAAATCCTTTATTCCTTGGATACCATAAGCCAAAGTCTGATGTTCCCTTAAGATATCTAAATATTCTCTTGACAACCATCACATGAAATTCCTTGGGAGATGATTGAAATATTGCCACCATTCCTACTCCCTGCATGATATTAGGTCTAGATGCAGTCAAATATAGTAGGCTCCCAACCATAGATCTGTAGAGAGTTGAATCTACAGAAGGTGACTCATCTTCCTTGTTGAGTTTGCAACTGGTTGTTATTGGAGTGCTAACAAGTGCACTTTCAGCCATTCCAAACCTTTTAAGTATCTCTTTCGGGTATTTGGATTGAGTAATACAAGTTCCTTTTGCTGACTGAGTGATTTAAAGTCCAAGGAAGAAAGTTAGCTCTCCAATCATATACATTCAAACTCTTTTGACATTTCTTGAGAAAATTTATGACTTGATTCATCATTGTTGTATCCAAATATGATGTCATCCACATAGACCACTGTGACTAACAAACTATCTTTTTCAATTCTAAGATAGATATTGATGTTAGACATGTCTCTTTTGAATCCTTGTTGCAACAGGTACTTATCCATTCTAGCATACCATGCTCTTGGTGCTTGTTTAATTCCATAGAGTGTTTTATTCAATATATACACTTGTTCTTATTTTCCTCGTTGTTCAAATCCTTCTGGATGCTCTGTGTAGACTTATTCTTTTAGGTCTCTATTAAAAAATGCAGACTTTACATACATCTGATAGAGTTTAAAATTTTTAAAGCATGAGTATGCTAGAAATAATTTGATGGCTTCCATTTTTGCAACTGGAGCAAAGGTTTATTCAAAGTCAATCCCTTCTACTTGTGCATACCCTTTGCACATCAGTCTTGATTTATTTCTTATAACTTGACCATCTTCATTAATTTTTTTTTAAAGATCCACTTTCTCCCTACCACATTTTTATTTTTTGGTCTTGAGACAAGTTCCCATGTCTGGTTTTTCTCTATTTGATACAACTTTTCATTCATGGCTTTGATCTAGTCTTTATCTTTACTAGCCTATACAAATGTTTTTGGTTCTATTAGGGATAGTAAGGCTTGTTCTGATTTGTACATTAGTTTTCTTCTTGTTTCAACTCAAGCACTTTTATTACCAAGGATTAGACTTTCTGGATGATCTCTTTGTACTTTTCTTGATGGTGTTTTTGTAACTTGTCTTGGTGACTCTTCTGCATTTTCTTGAGATTATTCTTCATCCTTTTCTTCTTCAAGTTGTGAGTCTTCCTCTTGTATATATATACTTTCATCGTCATCATCATCTCTTATTCTTTCATCAATTTGTGGATCAACTTGAGATTAGATCCCTTTTGTTTTTAGATCATCCACTTTTACATTTGCACTTTCCACAATATTGTGTAGCCTTATATTATAACATCTGTAGGCCTTTTTGGTGGATGAGTAACTAAGAAATATTCCTTCATCTATTATGGAATCAAATTTTCATAGGTTATCATCATCTCTCTTTATGTAACATTTTCTCCCAAATAATTTGAAATGTTTAACTGATGTTGACCGGCCATACCATAACTCATATGGTGTTTTGTCATAGTTAACTCTAAGTTTTCCTTTGTTAAGTATGTATACAGTTGTATACATTTCTTCTCTCCAATATATATTCGGTAGCTTGGCTTCATTTAGCATAGTTCTGGTTGCCTCTTGGAAAGTTATATTTTTCCTTTCAACAACTCCATTTTGTTGAGGAGTTCTTGGAGCAGAAACGTTTCATTTGATTCCATGATTTTCACAAAACTCATTGAATTTGTGGGAAGTAAATTCCCCTCCATTATTTGACCTAAGTGATCCAGATTATTTTTGGCATGAAATGAGAGCAGATATATAACACAGAAATATAAAGAGATATTTCAAGAGTGAAAATAATATAACAAAGATATATTGGAAATATAATAAGAGGCACGGATATACAATAATACACAATTTATATTAATGAGCAAAATGTACAAAATTGTAGAAATACAGAGTGAAAGACTCGCTAGAATGGTGGCAGCTTATCTCTGAGAAGAGATGTGACGGATACTCACATTTGCAAGAAGATGATTACAATGAGGCTCTATAGGCCTTTTTAACATAAAGAAAATAAAAAAACCTAACCACAGAAGATGAAAAGCCAATAGTTTCGTGGACTCTTTTTTTGGTAGTTTGTTGTATCAACTTCCTGGGGGCGTAACTTTGGCAAACAATCTTTGTTTGGGGCACACGATATCCTGTTGGAAATTTATTGTCGAGGAGATTCATTTTTGGGGCTCAATCAGAGCCTTCATCTATCATTGAGGTGCTCGATCCTGAAAAAACTTCATTTATACCTTTAAAATGTCCCCAAAAGTTTAGGAACTGAAAAACTGCTAAAAATAGTAAATTGTCAGAAGATTGCTTTGGGCCAGTTGGAATAGGTGGGTGGCCACCGATACCCACCTGGATCAATCCTCCATCCTTAGGAAGTAGTGGTATTCATTGCGTTGAGTGCCCGGGGGAGGGGGGGAAATGTTTTTTGAATCTACATCTTGATGAGTTGCTTGCCTTGATGGAGACATTGTGTTGCTTATCTTGTTGAAGGTTGTCACGAACCTGTGGTTGGAAGGGTTGGAACTCTTTAACCAGTCTAGCTATATGAGTTGACTGTGTGCAAAAATAATCCTTGTTCTTTTCTTCAATCTTGTCAACCTGCTTCTGCTGGAAAAAAGGTGCTTGGACTGAGGCTGCAGTGGTTGTGGTGTTCTTTTTTTCACCTTTTGAACAGACTGTGAAGAAGATGAATTTTGCAGTATGACATAATACATTGGGACACTATTTAGGTGGGACAGTAGTTGGAACTACTTGTGTTACCCTGTAGAGATAACCCCGTAGAGTAACAATGACACTACAGGGTCGAGACTCATAAATAACATGGATTTTCCACATATATGGCTAGTCCAACAAAACATCACAGACATCCAGTGGGAAAACATTACATAATACCTCATCCTTGAAGGGATAGTTGTTGTATGACAATTGACACTATTGGATGACACAGAGGTCTCGTCCTTGGCGAAGCCACCTGATGTTATATGGCTACAGGTGTAGTGTTGTCGACAATTCCAATTATTTGATGACCTCTGCTGAGATGAGGTTCTTCTGGCTTCTACTATCAACAATACAATGCAGCAGGGTCCCCTTCACCCACATCTGTGAATGAAAAAGACACTCCCCTCTTTAGGATATGTTGGTTCTTCTAGTTGAATTGTTGCGGTCATGACATTAACAGTGGGGGATGCGTTGATGATCAATCTTCTACTAGCATTTTCTTAATCAGATTATGTATCAGGGTTCGACTCCTTGTCTTTGATCTTGGCCACTAATGACTGTTTTGAGTGAAATCACACCATTTCACAGTGTCCTTCTTCGTCTTTCGTTACCCTTATTTTCCTGTGGCCTGGACTAGTTTTATGAAGGCTGGTTGTTCGGGTTGTTTTTACCATACTTTGGTTGTTGCGGATTTGCAAACCCGAACTCCTGCTTATTCTGGTGCTTAAATTTCTGCTCGATTTTAACAACATATCGATAAGCAACACCCAATGATGAGATGTCCAGAAAATCCATTTCAGTTTGCATGTATATTTGTATATCCCCATGGTATTTTATAACCAAATGTCGCTCTGAGTGTTTGATACCCATCTTGGTGCACAAGGTATGGAAGGTATTGGTGAAATTTGGCATTGCTTGGATCCTTTCTTGATGCAGTGTGGTCCATCTCATGTACTGGTCTTTATAGTTTCCAACGGGGTAATATTGTTCCTTGACCTCATCCACAAAAAAATCCCAAGTGAGCTCGACCCCATATATTCCAGACTCCTCTGTGGAAATTTCCTCCCAGTAAGTTTCCCACCAATTTTTGACATGGGGGAGAGCCTTAAGGAGTGTGAAGGTGATCTTTTCCCTGTCAAAAATATTGTGAACAAAGAAATAACCTTCTAGCAAATTTAATAGTTTTTCTAGGGAATCCACATCTATCTCACCTTCAAATACGGGAATATCATAATTAACCTATACCTTCAAAGGAGAGTTCTTTAAAATTGGTCTCTTGATGAAGACACGTCGGTTTTTATCGACAAACATTGAAGGATGTGGGAAAAATTCTCTATCATTTCGTCCCTCTGTCGCGTGAGAGATTGCTCAAGAAACATATTAATAGAATCGTCTACTCTGTCATTTTTATTTTCTTCCACCATGGAGGGTTTATTGGGTGTGTGAGAGATATTTTCCTCAAGGGATACAAGCTCGATACCCAACTTTCTATACTCGGACCTCCTCGGGGACATGCACTAAAAAACAATCAAGAGCAACCTGCTCTGATACCACTAATCCAGATTATTTTCGACACGAAATGAGAGCGGAGTATAACACAGAAATATACATATATATTGCAAGAGAGACAATAATATAACATAGATATATCAGAAATATAACAAGAGGCACATATAAACAATAATACACAATTTCTATTAATGAGCGAAATGTACAAAACTGTAGAAATACAGAGTGAAAGACTCGCTAGAATGATGACAACTTATCTCTAAGAATATATGTGACGGCTACTCACATTCACAAGAATATGATTACAATGAGGCTCTAAAATAATTTTTAACATAAATAAAATCCAAAACCCTAACCCCAGAAGATGAAAATCCAACAGTTTTCTGGACCCTGTTTTGGGTAGCTTGGTGTATCAACTTCCCGGGGGTGTAACTTTGGCATGCGATCTCTGTTTGGGGCGCACAATAACTAGTTGGAAATTTATCATCGAGGAGATTCATTTTGTGGTTTCAATCAAATCCTTTGGATATCATTGAGGTGATCGATCTTGAAAAAACTTCATTTACACCCTCAAAATGGCCCCAAAAGTTTAGGAACCGAAAAAATGCTAAAAATAGTAAATTTTCAGAAGATTGTTTTAGGCTAGTTGGAATAGGTGGGTGGGCAATGATATCCACCTGGATCACTGAGACATTTGATTTTAATATCAGTCTCATTTTCAGCCAGTGCTTTGAAAGCTTTAAATTTTTCAAAAGATTATGATTTCTCTTTAAGAAAACACACCCAAGTCATTCTAGTATAGTCATCAATGAACAAAATAAAATAATATTCTCCTTGTATACTCTTTGTTCTTATTGGATAACATAGTTTAGTATGAACAAGTTCTAATGGTTTTGAGGTAGAATGCTCTTTCATCTTGAATCTTACTTTTGTTTGTTTCCCATGTTGGCAGTGCTTACAAACAAGGTTTGAAGGTTTTATAATTTTTGGCATACCTCTCATAGCTCCCTTGTTACTTACTTTTACCAAATTATAAAAAAATGTGTGTCCCATTCTTCTATTCCATAGCCAATTTTCATCTATTTGACTCATGCAACATTTTTCTTCTTTTTCTTTATTTAAGATATAAACATTGCTTGGTGTCTTTGTCATAGTAGCTACTAATTTTCCAAAATATTCTTTTCTAATCTCACATTTTTTAGATTCAAATATGAGAATATGTCCTTGATCACATGTTTGAATCACACTAAGGAGATTAGGTTTCAATTTTTCAAATAATAGCATATTTTCTTCTTTAGTTCTGTAATTTTCCAGACCGACTATCCCCTTACCAAGTATTTTGGCAGAGAAATCATCTCCAAATGTAAACTTTCCCTTCTTTTCCTTTTTCATACCGAGGAATTTATTTTGATCTCATGTCATATGTTTTGAACACCCACTGTCAACATACCATTGACTTCTTTTATCTTTTACATACAATGCTACCTTACATTTTGTTTCCTTTTGTTTTTCTTTCCATATTTTCTTATGTTCTTCTTTTAGAAAGTTTGAAGTATATGTTTTCATGGTAGATTCTAATAATTTTCAATTACTAACTTTATGACCATAATTGTTACATTTGTAACATTCGATGTTGTAATCTAGTAGTGGAGAACATGAATTATAGTTTCTACTCCTTTGATTTCTACTAGACTTGTTGTTTCTATGGTCATATCCTTGAACACTTTTATGATAGTTATTTCTATAATCTTTATAGTCTAATTCTTTGTGCCCAAAATTCTGACAAGAAAAACGGTAGCCGAGAAAGAGTTGTTGATACCTTTTTGGGAGAGTTCTTCTTAGAGTAGTATTTATTTTGTACTCATTTCTTTTTAGAGAGTGTAGATATTTGTTGAGTGGGCTCATTCTTTATCTGGTTCTTTTCTCTTTTGAAGGAGCTATGAAGGGAAGTTGCATAAGTCTTTGGATTTTTATCACTCTTATGTATTTTAGATTTTAATCCTTTATTAGTTTCCTTGTGATCATAACCTACTCTAGCCTTATTACTTGATGATATTTGACAGTTAAGGATGCCATCCAATATTTTTGAACTACTTTCAAACTTTGAAACGTTAGTGCCTTTTTCAAGTTTCCTTCTTAAAATAACTATTTCAACCTCTAATTTTTCACAGTTTTGTTCCTTGTCATTAAGTTGTTTACTTAAGACTTATTCAATTCTTTTAGCTTCTTGTAGTTGAGTTTTCAAATCAACAATGATTTGTTTTGTTTTCTTGATGTTTTTTTTTAACTTCTTCTTCTCTTGATTTTTGTTCTTTCTTATAATATAACAATTTTTCTTTTAATGATTTGTTCTTCCTTCTACATCTTCTCAGTTCTTCGAGGGCACTAATGGGTTCTCCTTCAACTTATGGATTTTCTTCATTTTCATAATTACTATCTTCAGTAGTGTTAGTTCGAGTTTCTATTGCCATAAATAGAACCTATGTATCGCCATCTTCACTCATGTCAGGTGAGCTATTGTCTTCTTTAGAATAAAAGTTTTTCTTTTTATTCTATAATTTATTTTTGTATTGGGATTTACCCTTTTTATGTTCATTCTGATTGTAAGCTTCTTTATCATCACTATCATTTTCCATGGGATAAGGACATTTGGAAGAAAAGTGTCCAATTTTGCAACAGTTGAAGCATTTGAGAGGTAACTTCCATTTGTATTTGTCAGATCATTTCTTAAGTTTCTCAATGAAGTTTGCTTCTTCTTCGTCGGATATGTCTGAGTTTCTTTCATTCGATATATGTTCATGGTTTTTAGTTCATTTTGAGACTTTGAAGGTTGTTTCACCTTTTGAAGGTTTTTCTTGTCATGTTCTCATTTCATAGGCTATGATAATCCCATGTAGTTCATCCATTGTGAGTTTGTCAAGATTCTCTCGATCTTCCAAGGTAGACATTTTGGGATCATATCTCATTGGGATTGATCTTAGTACCTTTTGAAATACTATTTTGTCTTCCAATTCTTCTCCTAGTCCTCTGATTGTGTTGACAATTTCATCTACTCTTAGAAGACACTTTGCAATGTTTTTTTCTTCTTTCATCTTCAAGATTTCAAACTGTCCTTTGTACGTTTGTATCTTTGCTTGCTTGAATTTGGCATCTACTTCATATATGATTTGTAGTTTGTTCCAAATCTATCTTGTTGATTTACAATGCATGACTTTGACAAACACGTTATTTTCTAATCCACCCAGAATTGCATTTACGACTCTTGAATTATCATTGCAGAGTTTCTTTGCAGTTGTGTTTGAAGGAGGAGTTTCTGGTACATCATAACCCTTTATCAAAAAAATTCATACATCACATCCTAGTGTCATTAGGTAACTTCTCATTCTTATACTCCAGAATGCATATTTATCTCCTTTGAATAGTGGAGTTATGTTTGAGGACATCCCTTCATGTTGATCCATTGTGATTTCTTAGAATCTTCCTTCTAGTGAATAGATTGTGAAGAAGGAACCTTCTCTGATACTAATTTTTGGAATATTGTTTAATACTGAGAGGGGTGGGAGGGGGGAGGGGTTGACTCAATATTATCATTTTTTCAACAATCTAAAACCACTTGATTATTAATTTTATCAAATCAACAAAAATAATCAACAAAAAGGTATAGTATCCCAACTTGCAAATAATAACAACTATAATTTTAATAATAATAACAATAATAATAATAATAGCAAATCAACATGAAAAACCCAACTTGGGAATAATAACAACTATAATTTTTATTTTCAATAAAGACTACATTTAATTTATGAGCTCCAACTCAAAGGGAAACACTTATTCCCTATTTTACTAGTACCAACTAGAAGGAGGCTGCGACCCCCTAGATTTTACCAGCACCTACTGGAAGGAAGCTTTGTCTCCCTAGATTTTTCATCTACAACTAAAAAGATGTTGCAACACCTTGGTTTACCATATTCAACTAGAAGGAGGCTACAACCTCCTTTGCATGCTCCAACATGCCCTAGAACCACCCAACCTCCCTTTTTATGATAAGTCATTTTAATCTTCAAATCTTCATAATCTTCTTTGGATTCTACTGCATATCTTCATTTAATTTCTTGTCCTCTTACTTTGTTATTGATCTTCAAATTTCATGCTCAGAGACACACCTTCTTTCAACAATATTTTTTGTTTATATAGTCTTCCAATGGTCATGTACAACTGAACAGTTGCACCTCCTCAATATAGGAATGTATCTCTTCATTATAAGTATGTGTATTTTCAATATAATAAGCCATTGTGACTTTTCAATAATCTTTAAATGAAAAGTCATATTATTTTTGAAAAGTCACGACCTATTTAAATAATAATTGATTTTTCCTCCTTTTTAATTTTTAATTCATGTTTTACCTTAATATGGGTACATACCACCATGGTTTTCAAATACCATGTGCATTTTCACTTTTACCCTTTTCCTTTTACCTTTTTCCTTAATCCAATTTCACTTTTACCTTTTTCTCTAATCCAATTTCACTTTTACTTTTTTCTTTATTTCACTTTCATATTTACTCCTCTTTTACGTAAAATCCACTTCCACCTAACTTTTCAATTTTTGTTATTTATTAAAGTCATATTTATATTTAATCCACTTTCATTTCCACTTTTGCATAAATTTCCTTTCCACTTAAATTTTCCACTTTTATATTTATTAAAGTGATACCAAAGTTACATTTATATTTAATCACTTACTAACCTTTGACATATGTTTGATCACTTACTAACCTTTGACATCAAAGAAAATTTATTCAACAATTGACTTCCTAAGTGGATCTAACCATTGGTGGCTAATGGAAATTGCTTGGGTTTGAAGAGTCGTCCAACTTCATCCTGGAAAGAATGATGACCAAAACTTGCTTCGAAATATCAACTATTGTGTTGATCTAACAGACTCAAAGGTTCTCGGTGTTGCATCAACAAAATTCCCTTCGACTACACTATGAAATGATAGTGCATGAGAAAGTATTCAAGAGGGAGACTCGTCAATATTCATTTTTTTCATTACGTTCCTATCTCAGTAGAATATATAGTCATCGGGACAACTTGTCTCGACCAGTGTAGTAATTGAAATTGTCTCATTCTTTCATTTTCATTCTTTCAAAGCACTTGACCATGCGATCCCATGTATTTCGATAGTCCATTATGTTCTTGTAACTTAGTACTATTGTAGATTTCACTACAGTTCCATGTCATACTTCATTATGGTACTTTTTTTCTTCATGTTAAAATCAATGCCAACACGATATTTCCATCAGGTTCATTCAATGATCTCGTGGGAGCCCATATCTATGAAATATAATATCTACAAAGTAACACCTTATGCGTTGGGGACAAAATCAATCAATAAATCTATGTTAGTGGTTCTTTTTCCTTATATAATTCTCGATGGGACATGGGACCATCTTAAGAAGGCCAAAGTGCCTTATCTTTAAGTTGTGATGTCGAAGTCTGGAAGAAGGGATACATTGGTACTCATCGACGGAGTTGTGTGGTTGGAATTTGATGTTTGGTGCTAAGTTCCTAGTAGGAGTTGGGGAGAAAGTTTATGCCATCCTTTTGAGATGCCTAGAGTATGTTAGTTAGTGTACCATGTTATCGCACAAACTATAGGTTGGGAAAATCCTAACCCAATCCACTAGATGGATATAATGGTGAGATATTTTTCCCATTGTCACCTCAGATAAACCCTCCCCTCAGTTTAGTGAAGGAAAAATCCAACACAAGGGGGGAGTCTCAGGTGACCCTAGGGGGAAATGAGATGGAAAGTGAGACTATGGATATGATTCCCCTATAGGTTAAGATACTAAGTGGAATATGTCTTATAAATGATTCTTGGGAGTGGTCAATGGTTTCCAATAATCTTGATTACCTGCGAAAGATGATTGTACCTTCCCGAGACACAAGAAGAGACGAGTATACAAACCTAAGATTAAGTGGACAAGCAAGTTAATATTGTTGTACCTATTTTCAGCAGTCAACAGAGATATATATCAGCAAGTAAATTATTTTTAAATCTTCCAAACAAGATGCTAAAATTCAGGTAAATGATGCAAGAGATAAGCTAGCAATCACTAGTATAACTCAAGTATGAGAGCATAAGACTTTAGCAGCATTTAAAGGATGTTTTATATAAGTATTGAAGAGATATTTATGCAAACTTATGGCTGTAGAAAAAATGTGCTGCTACAAAAAATTCCAACCACCAAAACTTACAAGTAAACCACCCAAAAGAAGCACAACAACCAATAGATTAACTTGGTAGCTTTCTAGCAAACCGTGATAGTTAGAACATGAGAAAAAATAAAAGTTATGAAGTGTTTTTCTACATCTCTAATGGTTGTAGCTTAAATATATTACAACAACAATAAATACTTGGAGAAACAATATGCCCTAGTGGCCTTGACAACCTTTTAGCATGCAGAAAAGATTTCAACTTGAACAATTCCAATATCTCGTAATTCTACTTATT
This sequence comes from Picea glauca, assembly GCA_000966675.3. Taxonomy (NCBI): domain Eukaryota; kingdom Viridiplantae; phylum Streptophyta; class Pinopsida; order Pinales; family Pinaceae; genus Picea; species Picea glauca. Next base: position 279,254 of record JZKD02S1674008.1, read on the forward strand.
CTAGTGCACTGATTTTATTTCTCCAATGCAAGGGATGATTGCCTTTAACTATTGGGTTATGGAGTCTTTAAAAATGAAATAACTAGTTGTGATACTTCCTTGGGAGTGTAATCCCTTCTAGTCCCCAAGGCAAGCAAGGCTAGCTAAAAAAACCCTAAGAGGGTGTAAACTCTTTTACTCCTAGTATTTATTTGTGCAACAAATTAATTCAAGACAATTACGATGGGATTAGTGGGGTTGTATGCCCTTATAATCCCTGCAATATTAGAAAATTAACTGTGTGACCAAGAAAATAAGCAATAACATGAAATATTTTGTACGTAGTCTAAGCGTTAACAAGATAAAATCCTTTTAACCAAGAAATCCACCATACAAGCAATAAATATTCTCCAATAAAGGTTATCACCTTACTTATTCATCCAATAGCCAAAGAAAACCATAACAAGAGATAGTAGCAAGAGAGATAGACAAAAATGCCCAAATAGGGTGCAAATTTCAGCCAAGTATCCTCTCAAAGATGGGAGAGTTATGATAAAAATGAAATAGAAATGATCCTTATTTATACAAATCCTCCTAAAAGTGTTAATCCACTTAAATTTAAAGTAAATAAAAAAATAAGGGGTCAACAACCCTTACTTTTCCCCTTTACAACTTTAATTCAAACAATTTTAAAAAATGCACATAAAGAAACCCTAATGTGATGTCATCCCTCTAAGGGGTGACATTTTGACACTTCTTGCAAGTCGTTGGAGTAGAAGATGGAATTCGTTGGGCCTTTTAGGGCCTCCCTCTCATGTTCTAGGGTTTTCTCCTTCAAGCCATGCTTTATTCCATCAAAACGTGCCAAGTGTCAAGTCAATCAACACAACCACCATCAAAAACCCTATCTCATGCCTGACGTCACCCCAAAAATGTGATGCTCTAGCCTCTAAATGTAGGTCATTGGGGTGATGAAGTGCTAGGAAGGGTCCTCCAAGGTTCCTCTCAAGCCTCCAAAGGTTGGCATCATCATCCAAAGTGTGGGCCATTCTATCTAAAATGTGGGATTTAAGCCCCAAGGAAGCCCAAGCTAGGCTTGTTCTTCCAAATCTTTTAGCCAACAAGGTCCTGCAAAGACAATGAATACGCCCTCCAAGGATCTCAAGTCAAATGCATGATGATAAATAAATCAAGTCAATAAAATATCCACCTAAGCATGTGCATGAAAAACCACCTCATCAAACTAAACAAGTGCTCAAAGACCCTATGCAATTTTCCAAGTTTAGGTATGGGAGGGTTGACAAAGTGACCTATTGGGTGAATCGTCCCCTATGTCAAGGAGTGTTTTTTGGGTGAACCCTCTCCAAGACATGTGGAGAAGATGATATGGATGGGGGAAAGACTTTTTGGCATGAGGTTCATGACATACAAGGGGTCATAGTGTCTTAATTATGGGTTCCTTTGTAGAGGGTGTGATGCACCTTTGTTTTCAATGCATCCTTTTTCCAAGCCCATTTATTTCCATTAATTAGTTAAGGTCCAAACACTAGGTACTCTCTAGGGTGAATCGATTAGCTTGGGGGGAATTACCAAAGTGTCACTTGAAGGGAGAAGTACACATAGTGCCATGGGGTATATTCTATCTTGTAATGCACATTGTGTAAACCCCTCAATCAAGTGGGACGTTTATGTTATGTGTTTTATTTTCCAGGTCTTTAATTCTTTTTTAGGAGAAGCAATTCATTGTTCTCAAGACCTATTTGGGAGAGCATATGGAAGGTTTATAATATGGATATTATATTTTTCTATCTACCTCTCCTTTGGGCCTTCATCCCCTTCTTCCCATGAAATGAGGAACAATCCATTCTTGGGTCAGTACACCCAAAAATCCCAAAAGATAAGGAGATGAGGGGATGAAGTGTGGAAAGTGACAAGTATGGTCAGAAATGGCACGATGACTTGTCAAGGGGACCCCCCAGTAGAAAAATTATTCCTAAGGGTGACCACTTACTAGGGAACAATGTCAACCACCAAGGTGAAACGGGGCAAAGAACATAATGTCCAAGTAGACGTTGCATAATCAAGAGCAGTTTTAAATGCAACAAACTCAAAATGCCTCAAATATTGAAATGACACTCACCATAAAACCTGGCTTGTACCTCATGGATCAAGACCCAATGTCCTCATGAAGCAATTTTATGTGGTGGATACCCTCATGATGAACCTAAGATCTGTAGTGGTGAAGTGGGCATATATCTGTGCAAGTGGACACTGTTGGTCAAGTTGTCTTTCCATACTCCATGTCTACAACCTGAGGGAATCGAGACCTCATCTCCCTATTTATCCCTAGGAATTGGGGATAAATTATACAGGAGGATATCAGTGGCCAACCACCTATTCCAACTGGCTCAAAACAGTTTGTTGGCAATTTACTATTTTTAGCAGTTTTTTGGGTCCTTGACTTCTGGGGCCATTTTGAGGGAATAAAGAACATTTTTTCACGATATGACACTTTAAAGAAAATAAAATCGATTTTATTGATCCCCCAAAATGAAGCTCCTCATTTATACCTTTCCAACGAGCTATTGTACACCCCAAACAGAGATCATATGCCAAAGTTACGCCCCCGGGAAGTTGATACACCAAACTGCCCAAAACAGGGTCCAAAAAACTATTGGATTTTCATCTTTCGGGGTTAGGGTTTTGGATTTTATTTATGTTAAAAAGGACTTTGGAGCCTCATTGTAATAATCATCTTCTTGCGAATGAGCGTAGCCGTCACATCTATTCTCAGAGATAAGATGTCATCATTCTAGTGAGTCTTTCCCTCTATATTTCTACAGTTTTGTACATTTCGCTCGTTAATAGAAATTGTGTATTATTGCATATCTGTGTTTATGGTTATATATATGATAAATATTTGTTATATTATTGGATATTTTATATATCTATGTACATTTCTTTATTATATCTCCGGTCTAATTTCGTGCTGAAAATAATTCAGATCGGTGGTATTAGAGTAGGGTGCTCTTGATAATTTTTCAGTGCATGTCCTTGACGAGGTCTGAGTATAGCAAGTTGGGTCCTGAGCTTGTCTCTCTTGAGGACAATATTTTTTTCACACCCAAGAAACCCTCCATGGAGGAAGAAAATAAAAGCGACAGAGAAGAAGATTCTATTAATATGTTTCTTGAGAAAGCTCTCACGTGATAGAGGGACGAAATGATGGAGAGTTTTTCCCACATCCTTCAACGTTTGTCAATAACAGTAGGCATGTCTTCATCAAGCGACCACTTTGGAGGCACCTCTCCCTTAAAGGTACAAGTTAATTTTGATATTCTTGTATTTAAAGGTCAAATAAATGCGGATTCCCTAGAAAAATAGTTAGATCTGCTAGAAGGTTACTTCTATGATCACAATTTTCTCGACAGGGGAAATATCACCTTCGCAGTCATTAAGGCTCTCTCTCATGTCAAAAATTGGTGGGAAACTTACTGGGAGAAAATTTCCATAAAGGAGTTTGGAATATATGGGGTCAACCCCACTTGGGATTTTTTTGTGGATGCAGTCAAGGAACAATATTACCCTGTTGGTAACTATGAAGACCAGTACATGAGATGGACCACACTGCAACAAGAGAGGGGCCAAACAATGACATATTTCACAAATAATTTCCATAACTTACGCACCAAGATGGGTATCAAAGACTCCAGGCGGTATCTGGTTCTGAAATACCGCAGGGCTCTGCATAAGTACATCCAAACCAAAATAGATTTCTTGGACATCTCATCACTGGAAGCTGCCTATCGATATGCTGTCAAAATCGAGAAGAAATTTAGGCACCAGAACAAATGGGAGTTTGGGTCTACAAATCCGCAACAACCAAAGTATGATAAAGACGAACCTAAAAAACAACCTCCTAAAAGCCAGTCCAAGCCACATGAAAAGAATGGTAAGGGAAAGACGAAGGGCACTGGAAAGAGTGTGATTTCCACAAAATCCCCTGGCACAACACCGATGAATTGCTCAAAACAATCATTGGTGGCCGAGATCAAAGAAAAGGATATGAACCCAGATTCATAATCTAATTAAGAAAATAATGGGAAAAAAAAGATCATCGACACAGAACCCACTTCTATTGTCGCGAACACAACAATTCAACTCGAAGAACCAATAGATCCTGAAGAGGGGGAGCACCTCTTCCATTCACAGATATAACACACCTGACCCCTAAGAACCTTTTTAAGGGATGGGGCATACGAATTTCTCTTTTCTCAATCATCTCAAATCCTCTTCCCGAGATATTCGTTATCTTCTGCTCGTCAAGAGCTTTCCAACAATTGTTACCATGCTCAAATATGAGCTCTGGATTGGAAGTTATGACCTTTTGAAGTTCTTCAGGCATCATTGGTCAAAGCCCAAGTGGCACCCATGTGGGTTCACCTCACTCGTGCCATCCCACCTGGCACAGAGTCGATCAAGGTTGTCATTCTTTAGCGATGACATGGTCGCTGGAGGGGAGGTTACAGGGAAGGTTCCCTGTGCCTTCACAATTACTGGGCCTTTGACCCTTCCTCCTTCCTATCCATGTATGAAACACCCCTAGAGAACTGGCACTAGTATATTTGGGTCAAATTCCGATGGCATGTTCGACGCAATTGCCACTTTATATTATCGGGAGAACGACAAACAAAGGCCCCCTCAAACATCCTTTCACATGACGTCACTTTTTCGATGCCATAGATATTGTCTCTCTTGCGACGTTTCATGCGGACATGTGTCATCTCAGATTTGAATATCCAAACCCCATATAGTCGTCGCTACAATGACGCCAGAGACATCAGAATTATGATGTCCCATTTCGTCGGTCTCCACTACGTGGATGCCATGGGAGTGACGTTATGGACATCGTAATACTGACATGTGGTAACGTCCCACAATCGACATTAAGCTATATATCAACGACGTGGATTCCATCGGGAGCAAAGTTATGGACGTCGTAATACTGACGTATGGTATGCCATGGGAGCGACGTTATCGATGTCGTAATACCGACATTAAGGCTATATATCACCCGCGTATATGCCATGGGAGTGATGTAATGGACGTCACAATCCCGACGTATTGTAACATCGCTCAACCAAGATTCAACTATATATCACTGACGTATATTCCATGGGAGCGAAGTTACAATATGTCAGAATAGCGACGACCTGTAGGTATTTAAAAAAAAAATGTTTGAAATTAAAATTTTCAATGAAAATTGAAAATTTATTTACTTTTCCAGTATTCATTGTTGGTTTACTCCAATCAAATTATTTCATTATTTATTTTGACATATCACTCCTAATTAATAATAATTCACTGATTGTGTCATAATTGAATGAAAGATCATACAAAGTTCAATTGATTCAAAATAGGCCCATTGGTTTAGGGAGGTGGGTCCTTAATTAATAATGATTTAAGACTATGTGGTTTCCATAATAAAAATGATTGATACTTTGATATATATTATATAAGGCTATCACATATTTAAACATATCACTCACGACTATTCCCACAATATCTTGAAGAAATCTACTATTGCATATATCTTCATGGAAATTGTAGAACCAATTTGGTGGGGTAGGCTTTAATAGCTGGAGTGTGATATTCCTAAAATTGGATTGGAACATCATGCATTTGATAGTTGATCACTCGTTCTCCTTACCAACCTATATATCATAGAATAATTGTACCTACTATCTTGTGGTTAGGCCTACTCTTATTCCCACCCCCCTACGATCAAGAGAAATGGCAACCAAGCATTGAAATTTGGTTTTTGGTGTAGTGCATAACATTCATTCCTTGGAATTTAATAAGAACAATAAGGCCAAAGTCTTTAATGATTATGAATTTATTTGTCGCTAGAATCAATGCTTCCTAATGAGGATCCCACCTCCTAAAGAGGACTGATCATTTGAGATCAATGATGACTTGATAAAGAAATTCCAACTAATTGATTGTGTGGTCATCCTGCAACTGATCAAACAATTGAATTGATATACTATTGACAACATGATACATGATTTTGAAACTCCAAGCAAGCATAATAAAAATACAATGCTAGTCTTGAATGATTGGTAAAGAGACAAAGGACTTGCATCAACAGTTCCAGTTGTTGGCCAGTGTCAGATCAGAGTCTAGTTTATATTCTATTGAATGTTGTAATAATAAAGGTAAGGGGGACACCTAAATAGAGAAATCATGTACTTTTTAGGTTTTTGTCCCCTTCCACATCTTACTCCTACTTCCCATCCACTTTATGATATGGATCAAGGAAAGAAACTATATCAATGAGTTCTTATTCAACATTATGTGTATATTATATATTTATTAGGAACTAGGGGTTATGATCTTGAATCACATAAACATTAGAATTGCATCATATTTGGGAACTCTAGGTAAGGGAAGCAAAGGAACATAAATGGGAACACCTCCATTCTAGTTAAAGAGAAAAGAAGGAAACATATGAAAATTCAAGATATGCTTTATCTAAGGGGCCATAGGCAACAAATTCACCTAGAACGCAACTAAGCATTATTAATTAGTGGCTATGGTATAGTTCAAATGCTTAGTAAAAGTAAGGTAGGAACTCTAGCTTATGTTGGTCTTTAAGAGACCAACAAGGGTGTCATATCCTGTAGTCCTGAATGATTATGAAATAAGTACACAACCCTTGATTAAGAAATGAAAACCACTTAATAATCATTCAATATTTCCCTGAAAAATTATTAAATATGACACATTTATTAATAATAGTTAGTCAAAGTGCTTTTGATGAGTCTCTATATGGACAATAAATTGGCCTCCCTAATATTCATTCAACTTCTGATTTTAACAAGATAAATTGCCACTTGAATAATCATTCAAGACCAATTAATAATCAGTCAGGATTGCATTCATCCCTTGCCACCTATTCCACCACTTTTGATCATCATTCAAATCATATTTAATAGTACTTGGAGTCGTTGAAGATCTTTATCCAGTTGTCAAAATTATAATTTACCATTTTAAGCATCGCATATACCACTTAGATGTCGCTCTCCATAGCAAAGATAACATAGTTAGCATTTTATTGCAGATCCAAATGCATCAAGAGAATTAATAGATCCTTATCTTTATTTAGTTCTATCTATTGTTTGGTTGGTGATCCTTATGCATATGAAGTATCACCACTAGAATAAATCGGTTGCATAACATTCAATAGATATATTCAACCGACCATACTGATACTTCTAGATCCAAATTATGTAGATCATACAATGGCATGTGAGCTAGATCATGTGCCAAAGTCCACTCTTGAATTTAGTTGTAGTTGGAGACACTACTAAATATTGAGATTAGATCTATTTGTTTTGTATCTAGTTCCATCTCCTTAGCGACTATTAATATGGGTAAGGTCACTATGGAGAATACGCATGCACATTGAATCAATTTCAATGAGGGAAAAACATGACATGGAACAATCACTCATGAAGGGTTGACCGTCTGTCTTCCAAGCCTTTGTACATTGGATCACTACCCTCAACCCATTGACTTGGATATAAAGAGGTGTAGTGGGGAATTCAAAATATTTCCTTTGCCACTAAACTGATGATATTAGCGATCTTTAATGCGTTAATACACAATGTGAGATGGTTGGTTGGAACCTTAGCTAACTTGGTATCTATATATGAACCAATGCTATCATTTTTGGGTTCTAAACCTTAGCTAGCATATTTAGGTAGGTTAGTTAATAACATTAACTATATAGGTATGTTGAAAACCTTAGCTATCTTATTTATGTAGGTTAGTGAATAACCTTAAGTAGCTAGGTATGTTGAAAACCTTATACAATTGTTTAGTTATAAACCTTAGCTTACTTACAGGTATTGGGTTACTTAGAAACCTTAGTTGGTTCCTTGTAAGCCCTCCCTATGGTTTTTTTGAACTTGGCCATATCGTGGCCTATCTATGGTCATTTGGGAGTTGGCCCCACCTTCCTTTCCTATCTGACCTCCCTTATGCATTAATATCACTAGTGCCCTGATATCATCTACTACTTCCATTTTCAAAGACATAGGTTAGGTACCTATTTGGTCTGAAAAGGGAATGGGTATTATTTTACCGTTTTTTTTCTAGCATATTTTTATAGCTAAAAGGCAGGGCCCTACTTGTAATGGAAATGTTTCTTCGTTTGAATTCCATTGTGGGCCTTGGGAACTAGTGAAGGTATCTAACCTCATTTTGGGATTCTAAAACAAAAAAGTCACTAACATGGTTTTGAAACCAAACCATGCCCACCTATAGTTTTGAAATTGGCTCATGCACATACATATGCACATACACAAGTGCATACATATGCACATGCAGAAACACGTGTACATATATCATTCAGATAGGTTTTGGGTGGGAATCAATGGTGTTGCATACTTGAGATATTTGACTCTAGGCAAAAGAAAGCATTCAAATTAACCTGGCCTGCCACTAATAAAGAAAAACGTTCCAACAATTCATAAATGTTCAATACTACGTTGTGATGGTTGGGATGGGAAAGACACAAGGTAATGTATGTATTAATAATTAAAGTATATTAGCAAGCTTTGATGTGAGCATTAAGACACAATGGAAAGAATATCTATATAATAACCTAGCTCCTCCCCGTTGATAGGTTAAGGTTTACCTTGACCTATGAAAGGCCAATTGGACCTATGAAGGCCAAGCGAAGGAAGGGTAGAATGATTAATAAAAACTTAAGTTCCATTTCCAACTGGGCCAACCGAAGGGTCTTTTGGTATTAAAGAAACCATGGTAAGGAAATACAAGACTATGAATAACTATAGGAAGGAAAGGTATCTATTATTTATAAATATATTAATACACAATGATATGAGTGAGATGAACATTAATTAATACATCATGGTAGGCATAATATCTATATAATAGCTTAGATCCCTATAGGATAATAAGGTGTTGGCATAGCTAATTTGCTTACATTAGTTGGTCTTTAGGTCGAAATAAGCAAATGGTTGAGAAATGGTGAGAAATGGTACCCCTTGACACCTAATTTCCGGTTCAAAACCCCTAAAGGTTGGCCCTAACATAAGAGAGGCCGATTAAAGGGAGGGAAAATTTAGGTATGAAATAAAATACTATGGGAGGGTACAAGACTATGAAAATTAGATTGAGACCTAGATTAGCAAGTAAAACTCCCCTCTAATCACGCCAAACTCAACCTTCATTATTATTTAGGTATAATTAGTAAATAAAGATGTGTGAGGTTGAATCAATACATCAATTAAGGGGGAATGAATGGATTTCAATCCAACAATGGGTGCATGCTTCTAGCCAATTTTGCATGCAAAGATCTCAAAATTGACACTAATATTCCCATTAATGATATGGGAGTAGGGATACATACCCTCATATTATCATCTAATATTAACCTCGACTAGTGCTTCTATGCCCCCTACCTATTTCTTCAAAAAAGAGAGGCTTATGGTGATAATTGGGTTTGACATATCATCTCTTATTGTTCACAATTTCATTTCATTTGCTTGAAGTATCTATCTATTTCTTTTATCTAGGCCATAGACATATATCTATCCATCTCTTCCCCTCTCTTTTTCCTTCTCTTGTTGGATAAATATGTTGATAATAGATCTTCATATATTGATGATAATTATGAATATGATTTAAGGTACAATGCGTTTTCTTTTATGTCCTTTTCTATTCTTTCTTCCCTCTCGCTTTTCAGAAGAAGATGATGAATCTAAATAGGATGATTATAATTATAATTATTTGAATTTAATTTAATATGATGACGAATCAGATCAGATTATGATGATGATAATGGTAGAATATTTAGGGTGGATCCTCACAACTACTCTTAACCCTAATTTGTTCCCACCCAAAACCCATGTATTTATAAGGCTTTGAACCCTAAAGGGATGCCTCATCTTGTTGCAACCCTGGCTTGTGCTCCTATATTTGAATGCACTAGACTTGGTTCGACCATATGCATTGAGTGAAGGAATGGTCCTTGGGCCCAAAACCAAGGTAGTCGTAGGGGGACCTATGGCACATTTGATAGTATCCTATTCAAGTGCAGTTGTGTATTATTCCTATTTGTGCTAAACTATTCTTGTCATTTATTTTCATAGTTATTTTTAATAAGAAATCCATCTGCTCTATTAAAGAAATATCTAGTTATCTAATATATTAATTTAATTTCCCCATTTTTGGGTTCCCTTAGTAGAAGGGATTTCCATGGCTTGTTAGTGGAGAAAAAGGTGTAAAAAGGGGGGTCATTTAATGTCACTTAGTTAGGATATGTGATGTTTTTAAAGTGACATTAGAGAAGTAAAATAACTTTAGATTAATAAGTTAATTAACCATTATTAAAGTGACTTTTAATATTAAAGTGAAAATTGGAGGGAAAATAAATGTTATATTTGATTTATTAAAAAAGGGGAAATTCTAGAAGTTACATTTGATTTGGTAAAAAAGGAGAAAGTTCTAGAAGGCATGGAAAAATGATAAAATGAGGGGTAGAGCCTCACTTTGGTATTATGATTTGATATCTTATTGAGTTCTCTTGTAGCCAACTTTTTTTGTTGGGGTTTTGAGAAAAATCCTTCCACTGCAGGTATAGTTTGGGTGGTGCAATATCCACCCTACCTAGACAAGGAGGAGGATCCATATAGGATCTTCATTGGTTCTTCATCTTGGGTTTTTTTGAGTTTTGGGTTGTAGTGATTTTCTTGGAGAGGTTGCAGCACTTGGAGGATTTGATCTCATCTGTTGAGGAGTCCATGGCATGATTCTAGGTTTTGGCTTGTATTTTGCTAAAGACTGGTTCACACTTCTCATTAGCTAATTCAATACATCTTGATACATTTTTATACAAGAAGGATGTTAAGGAAAGTGTTTTTTAGCTTAATATTGCTTCGATGGATGCTCTAATTTTTGCAACCCCGTCATAACCAAAAAACTCACTCCCTTTGACCTAAGTTGTCCTCTAGTTTATTATGGTTATATTGAGTCTTGCACTAAAGAGAGGATATGCTCTAACCATGTTATTATAATTGAGATAGATAGCCATACTACTTAGCTTCCATCTTGTACCAAAGGAGGAAAATTGTATCGTTGCGTAAAGGAGGAAAATTGTATCGTTGAAGGACTTTTTGGGTTTTCATGATCAACATGCAAGGATCTTTAGGATGGATGGATAATACATGCTCCATGATCCATAACAATACCTATAAAAAAGGGGGCATAGTACAACAACACTATTTATGAAAAAAAAATTCAATTCATTTGGCCTTATTCTAAGAGGACCTCTAGTTGTAGATGCATGAACTAACACTTCATCATTCCCTACAGGAAGCCAAGGTTTCTTTCACTCAATATAAATGGTCTTGTATCTACCATTACTGGATGCAAGAAAAGAACATGACAAGTACTAAACATATGATATATCTCAATAAAT
>JZKD02S1674008.1:309351-330231 GCA_000966675.3 Picea glauca
ATCAAAACTACCTTTTCAAATTAAACAAGTGCTCAAAGACCTTATGCAACTTGTCAAGTTTAGGTATGGGAGGGTTGTCATGGTGACCTATTGGGTGAATCATTTCTCAAGTTAAGGAGTGTTTCCTAGGTGGACCCTCTTTGAGCCATGTAAAGAGTGTGAAGTGTATGGGGGTAAAACTTCTAGGCATGAGATTTGTGACATACAAGGGTTCATAGTGTCTCATTTATGGGTTCCTTTGTAGAGGGTGTGATGCATCTTCATTTTCAATGCAACCTTTTTCCAAGCCCATTTATTTCCATTAATTAATTAAAGTGTTCCCAAGTTGAAGCTAAAGTGGGACTTCTACCTAAGCATGAAACAAATTTCCCACCTTGACTCTACCCTGGTCACATTATGCTTCCCCAAGTTGAAGACAATGTGTGAGACTTCTACCTAAGCATGAAAAACATTGCCCACACATTCTCTACCTTGGCTGGCATGCTTAATTAGTTATTTATCTTACGTGTCCCATTAGTTTTTTGTGAGAGACATTTCATTTTCCTTGGGATCCATGGGCGAGCATCTAGAAGGTTTATGATTAGATTTTATCTTTTTCCAGCTACAAACCTCTAGGCCTTCAACGCCTTCTTCCCATGAAATGAAGTACAATCCCTTCTTGGGTCAATACACCCGAAAATCCCAAAATTCGAGGATACAAAAAGGATGAAGTGTGAAAAATGACAAGTATGATCGTGGATGGTATGATGACTCATTAAGGAGACCTCCCGGTGGCAAACCTTTCCCAAGGGTGACCACTTACTAGGGCACAATAACATAATTTCCAAGCAAACATTTTATAATCAAGAGAAGTTTTAATGCAACATATCCAAATGCCTCAAGTATTAAAGTGACACTTACCACAATATCTAACTTGTACCTCATGGAACAAGCTCCATTGTCTTCCAGAAACAAGTCGATGTGGTGAATGTCATCACGATGAATCAGAGAAGCATGGTGGTGAAGCGGGTCTTCATCTGTGTAAGTGGACATCACAAGTCAATTCATCCATTGACACTCGATGTTTGCAACCTAAGGGCCTCACGACATCATCTCCTTAGGTATCCCTAGAAATGGGGGATAACATTCTTAAAATAATAATAAATTATAATAATTATAGTAATGAGGATAGTTGTAAATAATAGTAACTAGTAGTCATAATAAAATAACTAATTTACTATAAAGGAAGAAAAGGTAAAAGGGAGATAAATTACTAAAATGGAATTTACGGAAAAGATAAACAAAAAAAATGGTTAAAAGCTAAATGATTAAGAATTAAAGGCTTGATGACAAGTGGAGCCTATGCATGGAGTATTTTGCAGGGATGGATATGAGGAATAATTATTTGATCAATATGAATAAAGTAGTGAGATATATTTTGTTTGGGCATGTTATCGCACAGATTGTAGGTTGGGAAAAGCCTGATCCAACCCACAAGAGTGAGACAATTATGGGAGTAACTACCCACTGTCACCTTAGATAGATAGTCCCCTTTTTTTAGTGATGATTAGTCACCACAAGAGGGGAATCTCGGTGACCCTAGAGGGATTGAAATGGAAAGTGGTAGAATGACCAATGAAACCCCTATAGGTCAAGTTTGGAAGTGGAAAAGGGCTTGGAAAAAAGTCTTGTTGATGAAGGGAGGTTGCGAAAGTGTTATGTACCTGCAAGACAATGTTAAACTTGCCCGAGACAAGACAATTGATCGAAATACAAGCCAAATAATCAAGGGCACAAGCAATGAAGTTTGTTGTCCCAAATCACAACAGTAAACAAATATATATATATATATATATATATATATTAGAAAAATAGAATGAGTTAATAACTGTAGAAATAACCATAAAAAACATGAAAGAATTATTGGATGATCAAGCACTAAACATGTAGATAATATTTCAATGCTTAAACACAAGTTCTGACAGTAAAATGATTATGCTAAATGATGTTATCAGAAATGTACTAGGGAAGCCTTATGGTTGTATAAAAAAAATGCTACAACAACAAATTCCAAATACAAAAATCAACAAGTAAATCGTCAAAAAGATAGTCAATAAGCAGTAGAGTAGTAATCTAGGTTCACAAGTAAATTTCAGCGGTGGAAAAGTGAGAAATAAATAAAAGAGAGTAAGTGTTTTTGCAGCCCTAATAGTTGTAGCATTAAGCTAACTACAACAAGATAATTATTTGGTCAAAGTAGACACCCTTAGGGCATAAGCAAGCTTATAACACTTAGAAAATATTCCAACTTGACCAATTACAATATCTCTCAATTTTACATATACCAATGCAATGATTTTATTTCTCCAATGCAAAAATAGATTAGTGCATTTTCAATGGGTTATGGAGTCTTCTTGTGTAACGTTATATCTACTACTTCTCTAGGGGTGTAAGCCATTTTACTCCCTATAGAAAGTAAATCTAACAAGGTAAATCTAAGAGGGTGTAATCCATTTTACTCCCCCTAGCAACCTTTTGCAATAACTTATCCAATAACAATTATGATGAATCTTGGTGGAGGGTGTATTTCCTTATACTCCTCCAAGGGTCTAAGCAAGAATAACCATGAAATAAGAAAGAAACACTAAAAATATGCAGAAATTTCTTACCAATTCCAATAAAATAGCAAGATAAACCCTTATCTACCAAGAACATTCCATCACCACAGGAAGAGACAAGCATACAAGAGATATTGCACCACTTTAGCTCCAAAGACAAGTATTAAGCATCCAAAAATTTCATAACAGAAAAATATATGATTTTCCCAAGAGAGGCGAAAATTTTAGCCAAGTCTCTCACTCAAGAGAGTGTGAGTTATGCTAAAATGTAATGTCACAAGGTCTTTATTTATACAAATCCTTCTAAAATTAGTTTGTCCACTTAACTTAGGGTAAGATACAATTAGAGAGGCCGACCTCCTCTAATTGCCCTTTTACAAGTTATAATTCAAAATTCACATAAAAATTCCCCCAAAAGGGGTGACATCATGCCCTAATTAGCCTCCAAGTGAGACGGTTTTCCCTCTAGAAGAAGTCGTTGGGCCTCCAAAGGCCATGGACCAAGACACCTAGTCCTCTGATCTATGGAAAAAGTATCTCTCTATCAAAAAGGTTCCAAGTCATCATCAAACCCACCAACACCATCAAACCCTAGCCTTTCACATGTGACGTCATACCCCAGAAGTGCAGTGTAAGGCCTCCAAATGCAAGTCGTTGGGGCTAGGAAGGCTAGCAAATCACTTGCAGGGGATCTTCAAGTGCCTCCAAAGTCAACATCTCTGACCCAAGTGTCAAAGAAGCAAGGGCGCATCATCCATCATGTGGGATTCAAGCCCCAAGTAAAGGTCCAAGTGACCTTGTGCCTTCACAAAATGTCTTCCACCTATCAAGGCCCTGCAAAGACAAGAAAAATCGCCCTCCAAGGGCTCACAAGTCACAAGAATCATGTCAAGTAAGCCATATATAATAAAATAACCACCCGAACATGTACATCAAATCCCCCCTCTCAAAATAAATAAATTCTCAAAAATCTTATGCAACTTGCAAAGTTTACGTATGGGAGGATTTTCATGGTGACCTATTGGGTGAATCATTCCCCAAGTTAAGGAGTGTTTCTCAAGTGGACCCTCTCTAAGTCATGTGAAGAGTATGAGGTGGATAGGGGTAATACTTTTGAGCATGGGGTTTCTTGACATACAAGGGCTCATATTGTCTCATTTATGGGTTCCTTGTAGAGGATGTGTTGCCCTTCATCCACAATGCATACTTTTTCCAAGCCCTTTTTCCATTTAATTTATTAGAGTGTTCTCAGGTTGAAGATAAAGTGGTAATTCTACCTAAGCATGAAAAACATTGCCCACCTTAACTCTACTCTATTCACACAGTGCTTCCCCAAGTTGAAGACGATGTGTGGGAATTCTATTTAAGCATGAAAAACATTTCCCACACATGCTCTACCTTGGTTGGCATGTTCAATTAGTTATTATTTTACAGGTCCCTCAACTTTTTGTGAGAAACATTTCATTGGTCTCGAGATCCTTGGGCGAGCATCTGGAAGGTTTATGATTGACTTTATCTTTTCTCATCTACAAGCCTCTAGGCCTTCAACCCCTTCTTCCCATGAAATGAGGTACATGCCCTTCTTAGGTCAATGTGGCTCGAAAACCCAAAAGATGAGGAAACAAAAGGGAAAAAACACATGAGAAGTGACAAGTATGTGTGGGAGCGGTACAATAACTCATTAAGGAGACCCCCTGGTAGAAACCCTTTCCCTGAGGGTGACCACTCACTAGGACACAATGTCAATCACCAAGGTGAAACAAGGAAAAGAGCATAATTTTCAAGAAAACATTTTCAAAATCAAGGAAGAACCCTTTGCAACATATTCAAATGCTTCATTTATTAAAATGGCACTTACCACAACACCGGACTTGTTACCTCATGGAGCAAGACCTGTTGTCCTCTGTGAGCCAAGATGGTGCGATGAATGGTGCAACCAACAATATCATGGTGATGGGTGGTGTAAAGTGGGGCTCTACCTATTGGTGTGTCTCTCGGTACTCAATGTCTACAACTTGAGAGCCTCGAGACATCATCTCCTTAGTTATCCCTAGAAATGGAGGATAACAGGGAAAATATTGATTGTTGGAATATTTAGACACTTAAGAGTTAGTTAATATCAACTTGATCTAATGTGTTGTTAAGTTAAAGTGTGTTTCTTCGTGTGTTTCTTTAGTATGCATTAGTATGCATTTGTAATCCGATGGTCACAATATGCTCTAGACATAGAGTGATCCAACAAATCATATTCTTCTTGATCTTAACAACTACATTGATCAGTGGCTTAGCACCCGATTGGTCCATGATATCTATTTAAAGAAAATGGAGGATCATTTACTGATGATCAATTGTGAGAAACTCTCTTGTAATATTTTTCTTTTGCATTAATAAATTGTCTCAAGTGGCCACATTGGCTTGGGTCGTGGATGTTTTCCCATTGGGTTTTTATCACATAAAAATATCGGTGTGTTGATCTCTGATATGATTGTGTGAGCGGTTATTGAAGGTGTTTGTCCTTAGTTGAAATACACTATGTTGTCGAACATGGTTTCAGATCTCATTTGAAGACTCGCTCTCACTATAGATCACGAACTTTAAGTCGTGTTGTCGCATTTATGGTTTTTGCTATTTTTGTACACTTTTGGACCGAGAGGACTGATCCATTGCTTTCAGAGGGATTCTTTTATTCAGAAACACTTTCGTTTCACTCAAAAAGGTTTCATTTTTCCCAAGATACGACCATTTCAGTCAGATCCAGAGGTATAAAGCTTAAATACGCCCTTTTTAAATTTATTTTATAGAGATAATATTTCAGTTTTCTGTTTTTGTTTCCGGGTTGCTACTCTTTCCGGCCTGTGTATTCTCTTTTCATGCACTTTGTGCGATCTCGGATAATAAAAAACAGAGAGGAAAGTGTTTTTTTGTCTACGTATTCTCTTTGCCATCCGATCTTGGCAAATCAGAAACAAAGAGAAAACTTGCATTTTCCAAGTGAGCTAACTGAGATCTAACCCCTTTGTTGTTGTCAATAAACAATTTTTTTTTTGTGTGTGAACGCATGAAAATAAGTTTTTTTTTATCACACACCTTGAGGCAGAGCTCCAACAACACCACCTCACATCCTCCTTAAGATTACAATGTGTTTTGCACTAGCTCACTTGGTTGAAAGTTGTTTTATTTAGTAAGAGCTCTTGAGTTCAAGTATTTTTTTTGTTATTTTTTGAAAAAGTTCATGAATTCATTGTAAAGTGCATTGCACTTCAATTATAAAAGTGAATCCCTACAAAGTAGCTTTAATATTTATTTTTTAGTTATTTTTTGCATGCAACTTTAATTTACAAAGTAACTTCATTGTAAAAGTGATTCTCACTTACTGTGTAAAAGTGATTCTTACTTATTCTATAAAAGTGGGTCACTTCATAAGTAATTTATTTGTAAAAGTGAACTTATAAAAAAATTAGATAAGGAACATCACTGCATGGACCAATTTTTACTTGCCACATAGCTCATTGATTACCGTTTATGTGTTTTTTCAAAATGACATAACTTTCACATCCGAAGTCCGTTTTCAGTGCCTTTTTTTTAAACATTATATTTTTTTGAGATCTTTCCATACAAACCATCAATTTAAACTTTTAAATCCATATTGTGTACATATTCTAATATGGCTTCTCCCAGTGATCTTTTGTTGACCAATACCAACTACTTCTCATGGATTTTTCATATGGAGGATGTACTAAGAAGTAAAAGATTGTGTCAGATTACCTTGAGAAAAGAACAAGAACCCAATGATGATGAAAATAAAACAAAATGGGATAATAAGAATGATGAAGCACGTGGAATAATAAAAATGTCCATCTCTCCTGATTTAAAGTTTCACCTTCAAGGAATTGATGCCTCCAATGAAGCTTGGAAAAAAATTCAAGCTGTGTTTGGTAAACACAATATTATTCGAGCCCACTGGGTTGAAAATCAATCAATGACTTTAAGTCCCAATGATTTTCCTTGCATTGAAGACTATTTATCTAAGTTCAAAACGGTTAGAATTTTATGTATAGACTACAAAATAGATCTAAAAGATGATTGATGCATATATCTTATTCTTACTAAGACCTGCATTGCATATTTTGTCTTTGTATCTACCTTTTATGCCACTAGAGAAGCTCTAGAGAGTGTTCATAAAGAACCCTCTCTTGAGTGTTTTTTTTTATTCTTTGATTCCAAAGAAAGATAAGCTTGTGCAAATTGGATTGATCAACACTGTAGGCACATCCAACAAAGCCTTAATGGATCAACAGAAATATAAACCCAAGAATCCCAAGAATCAACATCCTCACCACAACAAACAAAACAAGGGTCCCAAACCCTCTTCACCAGCTTCTGCTCCTAGTGGTGACAAAGGAGCAAAATCCAAAAGTAAGAAGACTCATAAACATTGCAACTTTTGTGGGAAATATGGTCATGTGGAGTCTAAATGTTTTAAAAATATGGAAGTCTTGGAAGAAACGATGGAGAAGCACAACATCAATATTGAATCTTTTGTTTCTTCTCATGGGCATGCACTTCTTGCTTCTTGTTTCTCCTTCAATGTAACTTCTACTTCTTTTGATGAATGGCTTATTGATTATGGAGCATCTTATCATATGAATAAGGATACAACCATATTTTCTTCTCTTAATGAATGTAACACCAAACAAATATTTGTTAGTGATGATAAATCTCTTAGTGTTGTAGGGTATGGAATAGTTCAGGTAGATAATGGTCATTTCAATGATGTATTATATGTTTCAAATCTTTCCTACAACCTTCTATCAGTGTATCAGATCACTCATTCAGGTGAAAGTAAAATTTTAAAGTTTTCACCTCACCAAGTTGTAATCAAGGATTTAAAAGATCCTAAGCATATCCTCACAACTGGAATTGTTGATGATATTACCGGGTTGTACAAGTTTGACAACTTTGGGTCATCATATTTTCTATTATTTTATGTTGTTCATAGCGATGAATTGAACAAACTTTGGCATGAGTGATTTCTTCATCTAAACTATCGTTCATTGCAACAAATATGTAATCAACACATGGTGATTGGTCTTCCTCTTGTTTCTTCCAGAGATAGTGTTTGTGTTGGTTGTATTCTCGGAAAACATCATCGAGGCAGTTTTGAAAAATGCACCTCTTGGCACGCCTCGACCCCTTTGTCACTTGTTCACAATGATTTGTGTGGTCCTCTTTCTTCTCCTTCATTCTTTGGGTGCAATTATTTCTTAACTTTCATTGATGACTTATCCAAACACACTTTGTTTTACTTCTTAAAACTTAAGAGTGAAGTTTTTGACAGGTTTTTGGCCTACAAGGCCCTTGTAGAAAAAATATATGGACATCAACTTCAAAGGCTAAGAACAGATAATGGAGACGAATATGTAAACAATAAATTTATAAGTTATTGCATTGAATAGGGCATTCAGATGCAACATACTATTCTATATAGACCACAACAAAATGGTGTTGTTGAGAGAAAGAATCACACATTAAAAGAAATGGCTAATTGTATGATCCGATTTAAAAGATTATGTCTTCATTATTGGGAAGAAGCCATCAACTGTGCAAATTACATAGTCAATCACACTCCCACAAAGGCTTTAAAAAATATAACACTGAAAAAAGCATGGACTAAAATTAAACTAGATGTAATCCATTTTTGTGTATTTGGTAGTATAGCATGGGCTCACATCCCTGATGAGAAAATGAAAGCATTGCAACCTAAAAGTGAGAAGTGAATTTTTGTTGGATATTCTAAAGATCTCAAAGGTTACAAACTTCTTCAAACTCACTCCAATGAAATTATTATTAGAAGAGATGTTAAATTTGATGAAAATCTTTTGGACTGCAAGCCAAATTCGACTCTTGTGCCATCTTTGATGTGCGAGCCATCTTCAGCATCGGTGCCATATTTTATTCCTATTATAGTTTCTTCTTCAGATGATGATGACAGTGAGGATGAAAATCCACCTCTTCCTGCTCACCTTCCTCCAGATGAGTCCATGGAACATGAACTTGCACCAGCACCATCGCTTCCCAAATGAGTCCATGGAACATGTTTAGTTTATCAAACGAGTCTCTTTCATTTAGATATTCATAGACAAGCCAGGGAATAGAGGCATTGTTCTTATAGTGAGGGCCATTGGTCAAGATTAATATTTGGCTTTTAACTTTGGCTCTTCACCTATTAACCTTAGTGTCTTTATTTATTCAATATTTAATTTTGACCTTTGAGAAAGCATACATGACCATGATGCAATTTTTTTGTGTGGATGGAATGAATGATACAGGGAGGTGAAAAATGGTTGGCATGGTTGGGATATGGATAACACTATCTAGCCTAGACACCTAGTGGTACAAGTTAACCTAAGAAATGACACACTTCTA
Organism: Picea glauca; assembly: GCA_000966675.3. NCBI lineage: Eukaryota > Viridiplantae > Streptophyta > Pinopsida > Pinales > Pinaceae > Picea > Picea glauca. Next base: position 318,375 of record JZKD02S1674008.1, read on the forward strand.
ATAGAAAACATGTTCCCCAAGGTACTATGAGGCAAGTAATAAAACCATATATTATTATTAAATGCCAACAAACAATCATTAGGTTTGTACCACTTTACGATGAGATAAGAAGTTATATGATCATGTCCAAATATGTATTAATACATGGAATGTCAAATGAAGAAAAATGAACCATACCATACCATACCACAAGTGCATTTGTCATTTGAGGAGCGAGGATGAAAGTGAGGTACACCAGAACTGATCTAGCATAATCATGTATTTGGTGGAGATCAAGAAGAAGTTTGTTTAGATATGAAAAAGATGAGCATGACACCTAATGCAAGCAACAACATGACACCCTTGCAAGGGTATCCAAAGATTGTCACCCCTAAGGGGGTAACACTTCCTCTTTGATTTTTTTGTCTCCAAATGTGTATGATTATTTCCAAATGCATTGTATTTTTGCATCTTCCATAATATACCATCACAATTCTCCTTTGTAACATAAATAAAATATATAAATAAAATTACATAATAATAATAATAATAAATAACATAAGGGACACAACCCTTCACCCTCGTGACTAGTCAATGATATCTATACCATCATGAGTGGTCTCGTAAAACATCACTTATTATTAAATTACAAATATGGTTTTCCTATATAAATTTCTTTACTTTATCATATTTATTTTGGATATCACTCGATGAACCAGTGTGGTTCATTGCATTCTTTGACTTGTGCAATGGGCATCTTTATGGTCAAGCCTGTTATAAAAATAGGTGTGCTCGTTTCACCATAGACAATATAGAAATATTGTCACCTAACCATAAACACAAAGGCCACCCCCGAGAACCTTAACCTTGATAGACAAAATAATTCCAGAAGAAATATAATAGCCAACCAAAGAAGCACACCTTTCTCCAAGGCTAGCACACCAAGCAAGAATAACCAAAGACCAAACATAAATTCCAAACCATACCAAGAGACCAAGTCACCACTGCTCCAACTGCATTTGTCCTCCAATCATGTGCACTTCTTGTCCTTATGGAGTTGTGAGTGACTGAGTGACAAATGAGCTCTAGCACTCTCTATTTATACTGCTCCATCTTAACTAACTGGACCGACTTCTCTTCCTGAGGGATAATAACTCAATATTAATTTATTCTATTAAGTTGACTTGTCTTCTAGGGTTATTATCCAAAGCTTTAGGGTTTCTCTTGCTTCCCAGAATATTCTAGTCTTGTCAAAGGTTACACATGGAGGTCAATACCTCCCGCAACTACAATAATATCTAGACTCCCTCCTAGCTAGGGAGTTATTAAAAGGAAATGGTCTTGAGCACAGACAAACCATTCAACTGGTAGCATCATCATAGCCACACATGCTATCTCATGATCAAATCACGAACACCATCATCATTATCCAACTAGATAGTCTCCATGGAAATCAAAACAATGTCATTCTATAGAGCACAACTATGTCTATACATAGTAGTATACAACTATTATCCAGTGGTACACAACCACTCCTAGTAGCACACTACTACTAACTAGTGGATCACATCCAGTGGATCACTACCAATGGATCATATCCACCATAGTAGAATTCATCTATTGTCAAGAGACATACAATATCTACAATAATCATAGCATCTGATATCAACAATATCATGATACTGTAACGATCCCAATCGTTATGACTACACACGAAGCAAAAAGTGAAATTTTTTTATTTTTTATTTTGGACAGGAAGGAAACGAGTACAACAATTGAACCACACAACCTGATGACGAACACACATGCGCAGGTCAGTTAACAAAAAACCACAACTCAACAACTACCAGAACGAGCAACTAGGTGACACAAGCGTAAATCAACAGATAGAAACGACTACCTGCCCGACACAATGACTTAGACGACCAACAACTAGAATCTTGTACGGCGCGCAACCAAACGCACTGAGGCGTTACCGAATCAACTACCAACATCAATTACAAGGTACGCAACCGATTCGTTAGTCAAATTAACAATTCACTTAATGGTCAAGTGCTCCAGTACTCTAAACAAGGAACCCATGCATTAACTTTGTGGCAAGCACGCTAGTAATTTAAGGTGTGGCATTAGGATTCAACTGCGTCCATAACACCCACAGTCTAAAAGATTAAACATCAACATACCCAGGGCGCGCAATGACTGTCATTGAAATCAACCATAAGAAAAATTAAACGGAGGCACTAGAGAAATACCCACAACCATTCATACCTGACGTAAATTTAGAAGCGTAAGAAGTCCCAATCCTTGACTAACGTTCCATACATAAAATCATTGTGCACAACGTCTGAGATCTAGGCCAACGTCCTTTTCATAGATCCAAGGGCGTATGACGTCTAAATCTATAAGTATCCTGGTACTATACCGTCCACTGTGCCAGGGATCTCCATCATAAGTCACGAACAAAAATTCTCATTAATCCGAGGATGCATACACCTTACCCAGTCAAGGGTCTCCCTTAATCATGACCCGTACCTCAATAAAACAAGAGCTCAAAAACTTCATAATCAAGAGTCTTTATTACATTCTAGAACCACTTACGTTATTATAATCAATGTAACTATAATGCCATCCCTACACAAATCCCCAAGATCTAACCCCGACCTTATTATTCTTTAATATGCTTCACTCCAGTGCAAGGTTAAGCCTTACAACAAGACAATTTCAGAATTTCACCCTTAACCACCACCATTCAAGGCATTACTCAAAGGAAGGATAGAAAAATTGATAAGGACAAAGTGAAAGAAACAAAGGGGAGCTACGAAGAATTAGGTAACCAAAAATACGGGATGGAGGACTAACCTAAGTAAAATAAATTCTTTCTCATTGAAATATTCACAAGATGCCTTATGAAGACGGTATTCATCACTCGACAGTCTTAGAGAAGGAACTTTATTTAATTGTTTAAATTTAATAAAAATAATTATGCTCATGAAGTAACTCCATAATAATGGAAGCAACGATTCACCCCAAAAATTCAAGCTAATAACTTGATTAAAGGATAATACAATTTACTGGATCTTTAATTAGAAAATTGCCAGGAAAAAGGAGAGGGAAATTATCCCTTCTAAGCACATTTAATCGAGAAAGGTAAAAAGGACACACTACTAATCGACAGGATCCATCCAAGGGGCAATTTTCAAGTCGGTGATTGAGTAGTGAGGTGGGAAACACGGCTGTAACAACATCTCAACAATTAATTCCGTTCAGATGCAAAAGGAAAATGTTGAGGTGGTTTCAGGAAGGACGTCGAGTTGTTCCTAAAGGAAAAATGCAAAATGCAGGGACTGAACATACTGTTTCGAGAAAGACGCAGAGACTGTTTCCCCAATGAAAAAAAATAGAAAAATGGAGAGACTACTCATAGAAATTTACTGTCCACAAGGAATCTCCTCGGGTTCATGCTAAACTCGAAATTTATTAAATTCGTTGGTAAAAGTGTAATCGATTCACTGCCATTACTTCTAAAATCGTTGCGTAGTTCACCCTCGCTACTTGATAACTGAGTATCGTTGTGTAGAGAACACTACTACCAATATTTAGCTGGGTTTTATCATTCGTTGCCCAACACTTCGCTTCCATGCAATTCGTTGTTCTGTGTAATTCGAAATCGTTGAGTTTATCATAAATTTGTTGGGTGATATCATGAAGGTTTGTTGTGTTTTACAAACGTAATGACATCTATCACAATGTTGCTGCCAACAACATAACGATGTGCAAAATAGGAACTAAACTTATAAATCATGGTCAAATAATCAAGATTATTGTCCGGTAATTAATCTAATTCAACAGTGATATCTCGGTCCTAATATAATAATTTTGTACTTTGTTATTCGCTTGTCATCAACATAAAACGCAGGTGCATCATGATGAAATACGCTGGTAAATTGGGGTTCATCAAACACAGGTGAAGGTTGATTCAATAGAACAACAAAATAAACACGGTACACATTAAATGGTGATTCAACAATTAAACAAAATCAATCGGGACACAAAAAAAAGATTGAACATTATTAAAACAAATTCAACTGGATGCTGGTAAACTTCGCTATGTTTTATCATTGAAAAGAAAAGAATACAGGCATCTAGATAAATTTGAAGATATCATAAAATCACAGCCATATCATTTAAATAAACGCAGACCTAGCATTGAAAGAAACATAGACATTCAAGTGTAAGTTCGTTGCCCAAGATGGAGGCGATGACTCCAGGAAGAAAAACGAAGGGTAGTATAAGATCGCATCCAGAAACAATCAGTCACAGGAGTTAATCATTCACAAGGAGGGCGCAAAGACAATCACTCAGCCAAGAACAATCAACAGGGGTAGACAGCTGGGCAGAAACATCCTTCTCTCATCATACACGCACAGAAAAGAAGGGCATTAGAATCTATAGGTCATTGTGCACCGAAGTGACAACCGTCGATTCGGCTCCTGGCCGACTGCTAAGGCGTGGACTAACAAACTAGGGATGAGGACGAAGACCAGGCATAAACTCTTCATAAAAGTCAATTAAAACCAACAGGACAATCACAACACTAAGGATCAAATGCCAAGGGAATCCAGTCAAGCAGTGAGATTAAGGCTATGAGGAATTTAAGTTCTTAATTAAATGTTGAGTCAACACCTTCTATACACAGTTTAAGGTACATAAATGAAAGCGTAAGGTCATAATAATCTACCAAGAAAAATAAAAGTAACCGTACCGTAGCCCAAGTCGTCCACTATGAGTCGTTGTCTCGCGCGCTCCATGCAGCTCCCGCTTGCCAACCAATGAGACTTCACCGGTACCTCCCAGCCAACGCTAGGGGTACTCCTCTTCCCCCTTAGCCTCCCCGAGCCACAAAGGGGCCACACACACTGAACCAGAGATCAACTAGCTCCCAGCTCGCCTCGCAAGGCCGAGCTACAACTCCTCACCGAGCTGGGTATCTCAACTCCCACGAGCTAAGTCAGTCAAGTCTAAAAATCTGCAACATAACGTTACACATGACTGAAGTGATCCATCCTCCTCCTCCTCCCTCCTTTATATATAGTTTTTAAGTCATTTACTTTCCCAAAATCTCATTTAATTTATTGTTCAATAATTTAATTCATAAAAATCCTCCCCGTACATGTGTCACCCATTCCCTTCATTGCTCCATAAATTAATTTCATTAATTAATTAATTACTCCTATTTCCCTCACCCACCTAAAAGCTATCCTAGAATCGCTCCTAGGTGTCCCCATATTCCCTTACACATTTTAATGACTTACCCCCTTACTAATTTACTAGTTGAGTTCAATTTAGAAAGTTCTTAAATGCTAGATGCTTTACTAAGTTCGTCATTCTACTTTTTCCTTATGTTTCCCTTTCTCTTTAGGTTTCCCCCTTTTTCCTTAGTTTCCTAATTCTTTTAAATTTCCCTCTTTCCCTTTTAATTTAAAACTCAAATTTGCAAGTGTAGGAAAATTACCCTTTTTACCCTTTTCCTTTTTTTAATTAGTAAATTTTTAATTAGCATATGTAACAAACAATTATTTCTCCTTTTTTTTTTTAAATTTTATCCCCCAAAAGATTTTTATAAATTAATTGAATTGCTTACCCCCTTCTCTTCACATGATTAAAGATTATTATTATTATTATTATTTATTTAATTATTATTTTTTATTTTTATATAAATATATAAATTTTTATCACAAGTATCACTTAGACCTAGATTTTATTTTCCTAGGCTGGGTGACATTTTATTAGGGAAAAAGTTTTAAAATATTCCTCATCACATTATTCGTTCTAAGGCCATCTAGGTTTATTCATTTATTATTTAGCAACGCGACGTGMCCTTCARGATGCACTAGGTGCTCCAAGGGTGCCACATGCCTCATTATGTTTCACTTGCACGGYGTGTCCTTCAGGATGCACTACGTGCTCCAAGGGTGCCACTCGCCTCTTTCTATTTTTCTTGCGCGACGTTCCCTTCAGGACGCACTATGTKCTCCAAGGGTGCCACTCGCCTCTTGACTAACTTGGTAGACATAAAAAACCCTTGGAGTCAATACTCCGCCAAGTGATCTTGTGGGAGACTAAGGGCCTCTAAGGAATAAGGCCCCTGCCTTATTGCATGCCCCTTAGAATCATCGTGAGCGATTGTCGCAGTCTGCCCTCACAACATCGTGGGCCTTCTCGAACTAGGTAGTCGTTAACCTACAGTTCGAGCCACGGCGGGAGTGCTAGTAGGCTATGGCAGGGTTGTTGTCCACACCTCTCCCTCAACGTCTCTGGTAGTCGTGCGTGACCCCTCTACTCCACATGTGATTCTAGTCGACAAGTTATTGTCAGCCTGCATCATCAACAAATCAAGTCAGAATAACATCCATAATTATAACATCTAATCAAATGCACATATGTCATATATAGAACAATCAAACCCCAATAGTCCACTCCCTGACACAATCCGGAGTCCAAGGGGTTTCATCAATGCCTCTGCATCCTCGAGGTCCAAAATCCTGCACACTCAGGAAAACCGAGTCAATAGCACCTGTTTGTGTCAATACAACAAAGTAACATGTCATCAATCCATAACGCCTCATAATCATAATCAAACGCCTAATAGTATAATAATTTGAATCACTTGCAAGCAAGTGTCCTCGAAGAATAAGTTCACTCAGTGCGCGCAAGAGCGGGATGTTACATACACTCCCTCTTGGTCTAAAATTCGTCCCGAAGTTTCATAGTATATAAGTGTCGAAGTAATGTGTATCAGAGTATCATAAGTCTATCTATCAAACAAAAAGAAACTGTTGGCGCATATCATATGTGTCCTCCCAGGTCCCCAAGTGTGGACTATAGTTGTCCCACTAGACCTTGACCTGATCTACTGTTCGACGTCGCAGCTGTCGAATGCGATGATCCAGGATGAGGATCGACTCAACCATGAGTGCACACTCATCCGACACCCACAAGGTCCTCAAGTCAAAACATGTGTAGGATCACTAATCATAATGTCTCAAACCGAGACGTGAAGGACACCGTGCATACGCCTCAAGAATCAGGCAATGCTAGGAAATAGGCCACAGCCTCTCCCTTCCACAATCTCGTAGGTTACCACGAACCTAGCAGATAGTTTATCCCCTTTTCCCAACTTGATCAAAATCTTATGTGGTTTCAGCCGCAATAATACTCGATCGCCACATCGTAACTATGGTCGACACAATGCGCATCGACATAACTCTTCTGTCGATCCTGAGCTTACTTGATCCTTTGTCTTATAGTTTTCATTTAACCTTCCATTTCTTGGATTGCTTCCGGTCCCACCAGGACCCTATTCTCAAGCTGATCCCAGCTCAAAGGCATACGACATGGTCGCCCGTAAAAAATAAACTTGAAAGGCGCCATCTTAATGGTTCTTTGGTAACTATTGTTATAAGCGAATTCTACCGATGACAATAATTCTTCCCAATGCTTTTGTTGGTCCATCACGTACATGCGCAACATGTCTTCCAAGACTTGGTTTGTTCGTTCGGTCTGTCTATCTATCTCTGGGTGATACGTAATACTAAAGTTAAGTTGGGTTCCCAAGGCCTCTTGAAAACTAGTCCAAAGTCGTCCAGTATACATCGATCCTCGATCGGATATAATCCTCTTAGGCACGCCATGCAGCCTCACAATCTCATTGATGAAAAATCTAGTAGCTCTAGTTATGTCTGGTGCCTCATACGTCGTACACACAGGAATAAAATTAACACTCTTCGTCAGAGTGTCGACTACCACAAAAATCGAGTCGTGTCTCCTTGCCATCATTGGCACTCCAACAATGAAATCCGTCAAAATAACATCCCATTTCGATTCCAAAATAGCGTGTGGCTGTAGTAATCCTGTTGGATGTCTATGTTCAGCCTTTACCTGCTAACATTCTAGACATTTGGCCACATAGTTTTCTATGTCTGCCTTCATCCCTTTCCAGAAGAATAAGGGTTTAAGGTCTGCCCTCATCTTCGTGTCTCCCGGGTGAGCCATGTACACTGCTCTGTGAGCCTCGTTTAGGATCAAACTCCTCAACTCGTCGTTCGGTGGTACGTAAATTCATTTTTTTTAAATCTCAGTAGTCCATCGTTGTCCAACGTAAATCCTTCAAATCTTGGTACCATCATTGTGTTTTTTCCGATAAAATCCTTGACCTCTTTGTACCAGTCATCGTCGTGCTATAAGGATAGAATATTTTCACGTAGATTCGTCTGAAGAGGCAACACCAAAAAGATGCGCAGTCTCCAACTCAATGCATCTGCCACTCGGTTCATTGTTTCCTTTATGTAAGTAATCTCAAAATTATACTCGATAAGTAATTCTGACCAACATCATTGTAGCGCGTTTAGGTCGCTTTGCGTAAATATGTGTTGTAGTCCACAGTGGTCCGTCTTTAGTTCAATTTTTCATCAAACAAGGTAGAGTCTCCAGAACTTCAAGGAATATACAATGGCTAACAACTCCAAATAGTGCATCGCATAGTTCTCCTCATGCCTTCTCGGTTTCCTTGAGATGTAAGCGATCACTCGACTGTCATGCATCAAGACTCCGCCTAAGCCTTCCTTGGATGCGTCAGTGCATACCAAGAATTCCGCGTCCATGTCAGGGACCTTTAGTATCGGTGTTGTTGTCAACAAATCCTTGAGCCTCCGAAATTCTTCCACGCATTTCTCGGTCCAAACAAACTTCTTCTTCTTCTTCTGCAATTCCGTGATTGCATTTGCTATCTTCGAAAATCCCTCGACGAACCATAGATAGTATCCTGCTAAACCCATCAAGCTACGCACTTTCGGGACATTTGTTGGTGTGGGCCATTCCATAATAGCCTCAACCTTTGTTGGATCCACGATGATACCTTCGTTGGAGATGACCTTCCCTAAGTAGTGAATCTTCCATTGGTAAAACGAGCATTTAGACAATTTCCCAACAGTTTTCTCTCTCGTAGACACTGTATCACCAAGCGCAATTTCTCGTCATGCTCCTCCATCGTTTGAGAGTAAATCAAAATATAGTCAATGAATACTTGGACGAACTTGTCCAAATATTTGCGAAACACTCCATTCATCAAACTCATAAATACCCCTGGGGTGTTTGTCAATCCAAACGGTAACACAGTAACTCGTAATGTCCAAACCTCGTCTTAAATGCGGTCTTAGGGACGTCATCCTCCTTGATTCGTAACTGGTGATACCCTAATCTCAAGTCGATCTTTGAAAACACCATTGCACCCTTCATCTCATCTAACAGATCATCAATTATTAGCAATGGATATTGATTCTTGATAGTTTCCTTGTTCAGTTGACGGTAGTCAATGCAGAGTCTCCATGACCCATCCTTCTTTCGTATGAAAATAACAAGTGCACCCCACGGTGACACACTCGGATGTATAAGTTCGAGGTCCAACAACTCCTTCAGTTTCATTCTCAATTCCCGTAACTCTGGGATTGACATACGATAAGGCGTTCTCGCTATTGGTTCAGTCCCCAGTTTTAGTGACGCAGGCCTATCGGCCCTCGGGCCGATATCTGATCATAGGACCATTCTATATACCCTTCGAGCCAGATCGACTCTTTCAGATTCTCTGCTGGAATCCCCTTTCAAATCGATCCACAAGTTCCTTTCCGTGGTTCGCGATTTCGCGAGTCGTGACCTCCTTCCCTTCCTCTGCGATCACACGATAACCGAGATCACGAAATGGGTACAACTCTCCCTTTGTCAGTGCCCTCCTTGCGCGACCACCGGCTAGGCTAAGCACTAACACCTTTCGCCTCTCGCGCCTTCGCGAGTTCAAAGGTCCAACCTTCGTTCCCTTTTCTCTCGAGTCCCCGAGACGCGAGAGGTCAACGGGGTGTTGACTCCTCTGAATGTATGACGTGTGTCCGCCAGTCCAATTCTAGGGCCCATCGCGTGGTTATGCCACGTGTCTCTTAGGTGAAATATCGGCACTTTGCGGCTTCACTTCTCGCAACTTCAAGCACCCAAATTTTGGGCTCCCACCCGGTGAACCTCCGAGTTCGCGAGATCCTCTGATCTCTGCCACTTTTCCTCCTCCGATGGATGGCTTAGATTACTTCGTGACTTCGCTTCTAGCGACTAGGACTGCCCAATCCTTGAGCTCTCACCCTACGAACCTCCGAGTTCGCGAGATCTCTAGATCTCTGCCACCTGTCCTCCTCCTAACGGACGGTTGTGATTTTCTCATGGCTTCGCTACTCGCGAAGTTGAAAAACTTTTCTTTCAGACCTCCGATATCCGAGTCCCCGATACGGGTGATCTCACGACACGTGTCCTCCTTCCAGCAAACGGTTCAGATTCCTTCGCTTTTTTGGGACTTCTCCCTTTCGCGATTTCACGAGTCTCGCTACAAAGGTTTCGACCCTTCACCTCCCGAAACCCCGAGATGCGAAATATGTGAGTGATCTGACGACCCTGTTGGCCCAGATCCTACGGCTCTATCCTCCCGAGATTTACACTTAGAAAACACACACCATAACCTTCTTGTTCCTCTGTGAGATCTTACGGCTTCCGAGACCTCGTGAATTCTCCACGGAGAACTCCGACCGTCAATTTCCTCCTTGGTGATTTCTGCGAAATGAACAAAATGATCTTTCGCAAAACTTGTCCACTCGCGAAACAATATCGCTGCATCTTCTCTTTGAACGCTTCAAGGTACTAAACCTCCTGAGCTTTCTCCATGACTCGAGTCTTCAAGAAGACTCCTACACGCACTCCTTGCGACAATTCTTGAATACTTTTAAGTATTTGAAATTTTAGACTCTGCACACTCACTTTGCAGCAGCAGTCCTTCACTCCTTCCCTCGGGTTGCAAACCCTGAGAATCTACTCGGCCTGCGCACACCCTGCACGACTTCTATGCTTAACTTGCACTTCTACGAGAATGAGAATAACGTTATCTCTTCTGAGCTTTCAGAGATGAACTTTGACTTCTGTCAACGTACGCCTTGCATACAACTTCACTGCACTCCTTGTAGGAAACCTCTTGCTCAGACAGAGAAACAATTTAAACTCATTCTTTACTCTCCCTATCTTCAGATTTTAGACATTAAATATGAAATCCAACATTCACGCATCAAAGTAAATGCATAACAGAGAGTAACCAAGCATGTATAAATCAGCATATGCAACACAGAAAGCAATTAGACACCATGAGTCTGAACTAAAGATCTTTTTATTAATCTAGAACCCCTGTACATGGGTTTTTCTACACGAGTCTCTACTCTCCTATAATATCTTCTCATAATGTTGCTAATTGTTACAATGATACAAGTGAGGGTGTCTATATCCCGTTTCCCTCTTCGCGCCTAAAACTGTCTAATCTAGGAATTCAATTCTACCTACTTACATTCATTAACATAAATGCCTTCACCCAATACAAACGAGAGCGGGACGCTCAACGTCTGTTTATAAATCAAGAAGTACACCTCTCTTTAACTATTACATTTACGTTTGGCGCATCCATCTTCAAAAGTTTTTTAAACAATTCATCATGTGCCCAAAATGCGTTGGTGTGTGCCCCATGCTCGCTTGACATTGGCGATGCTCCTGCATCATACTCCCTCGCTTGAAAATTTTCATGGGCTCCTGTCCATGAGCTCGTGCATGGTCTGCCCATGCTTTTGAATATTTGCTTCGTTTTCCTAGCTGACATCTTCAACTGGATGTCCCTTCCACTTGACCAAGTATTCAAAGTATTCTTTTCTTTTGGTTCTTTTGCTGACTCTTTTGTTCAGTATGCCTTTCATCTGTGGCTTCTCTGCAACCGGCATCTGTTTTTTCCACTGAACCTCTGGTTGTTCAT
>JZKD02S1674008.1:343187-369745 GCA_000966675.3 Picea glauca
ATGGGAAATAGTTCCCAGACCGAAGAGTAAAGATGTGGTATCCTCCAAATGGCTCTTCAAAATAAAACATGTTGTTGATGGAAGTATTGAGAAGTATAAAGCAATATTTGTAGCTTGTGGATTTTCTCAAAAAGAAGGCATTGACTATGAAGAGACATTCGCTCCTATAGCCAGATACACTTCGATCAGAACCATCATAGCCCTTGCAACTAAGATGAAGTGGAAGCTGCACCAGATGGACGTAAAGACAACCTTCCTAAATGGTGTCATCGAAGAGGAAGTGTATATAGAGAAACCTCAAGGATTTGAAGTTGAAAATAGGAAGTCTCATGTCTACAGGTTGAAGAAAGCCTTATACGGATTGAAGCAAGCTCCTAGAGCTTGGTATGGCCGAATAGACAACTTTCTGACGAGCTTGGGCTTTACCAAGAGTAAAGCAGATTCTAACCTCTACTTCAAGGTTATGAACGATGAACCAGTAATATTACTGCTATAAGTGGATGACTTATTCTTAACCGAAGAAGAAAATCTCATCACTGAATGTAAGAAGAGACTTGCCTTAGAATTTGAAATGAAAGGCCTTGGCCTAATGCATTATTTCTTAGGTCTTAAGGTATGGCAGAGTCCAGAGAGGATCTTCCTTAATCAAGGGAAGTATGCAGTCGAAATCCTGAAGAGATTCAACATGTTGGAATGCAAGTCCATGAATACACCCATGGAAGCAAACCTGAAGCTACTGGTCAACACTTCGTCAGAATCAATTGATGCCACGCTGTACAAACAGATTATTGGATCGCTGATGTACCTGACGAACACCAGACCAAACATTTGTTTTGCCGTGAACACCTTGAGTCAGTTTCTGGTAGAACCCAGACATGTTCACCTAGTGGCTGCAAAACTTGTGATGAGGTACCTTAAGGGTACAATAGATTGTGGTCTCAGCTATGACGAAGATCATGATTTCACATTGAGTGTACTGATGTAGATTGGGCAGGAAGTATTTCTGACAGAAAAATCACTTCGGGATGTTGTTTCAGTTTGGGATCATCCATGATCTCATGGCAAAGTAGGAAGCAATCCAGCATTGCTCTCAGCACAGCGAAATAAGAATACATTGTTGCATGTTCTATCAATTGCGAAGCTATATGGTTTCGAAAGTTGTTGACCGACCTATTTGACCTAGAGATGGAAGCAACCATGATCCTATGTGACAACCAAAGCTGCATAAAGATGACAGAGAATCATGTATTCCACGACAGGTCGAAGCACATAGAGATCCGATATCATTACATTCGTGACATGGTGCAGAGAGGAGCCTTAAATCTCCAGTACATTAGCACATATGAACAAGTTGTTGATGTGTTGACCAAGCCTCTATCTCGTGTAAAGTTTGAGCACTTTCGAGATAAGCTTGGTATAGTTCGAAAGGACCTTCCTCGAAAGGGGGAGTAGTTGTTGTGATAAGACATCTCTTGCTTCCAACTTTATTGTTGTGACGTAAAGAAAGATGATGTGATGAGACTAGAACTATGCTTCCGGCTTGACAATTGTGACGTAAAGCCAGTCTAGTATCCTGCTTCCAGCTTGATTGCTGTGACGTAAAGCAGGACGAGTATCTTTCTTCCAGCTTTATTGCTGTGAGGTAAAGCAAGATGATGTGATGAGACTAGAACCGTGCTTCCGGCTTGACAGTTGCGACGTAAAGCCAGTCTAGTATCATGCTTCCAACTTGATTGTTGTGACGTAAAGTAGGATGAGTATCTTTCTTCCAACCTTATTGTTGTGACGTAAAGAAAGAAGATGTGATGTGTCTAGTACTATGCTTCCAGCTTGAGAAGCTGTGATGTAAAGCCAGTCTAGTATCTTGCTTCCAACCTGATGGTTGTGATGTAAAGAAAGACGATGAGATGAGACTAGTACTGTGCTTCCAGCTTGAGAAGATATGACATAAAGGCAGTCTAGTATCTTGCTTCCAGCTTGAGTGCTATGACGTAAAGCAAGACGTTGAGATGAGACTAGTACTGTGCTTCCAGCTTGAGAAGCTGTGACGTAAAGCCAGTCTAGTATCTTGCTTCCAACTTGATTTCTGTGACGTAAAGCAAGATGAGTATTGATCTTCCAGCTTGACAACTGTGACGTAAAGACAATCTTGTATTATGATGAGCCAGCTTCGTGCTGTGATGATGATGATGTATTAGTTTTATACTAATACATATTGATGAAGATGATGGTTGCAGTCCTTTGAGAATGACGATGCTACTGATGAAGAAAACTTCTGATGATTTATAGATATGCCAGTCAGTGTTCCAAGATGGTATTGATGATGTTGTCCTCTCACCCACTTGATGTTGTTGATGTTGTTGTCCTCTCTCTCTCGCCTGATGTTGTTGAAGAATACCCTTCTTGTTAAGGGGGATTGTTGAAATAATGTAACTGCAAAGAGTATTCTTATTATTATTTGATATATTATTCATCGGATCAATCCCCATTGTGGATTGATCATGTCAGCTATTGTAAAAGGACCAAATCCCCTTTTGCGGATTGGTCACAATGTAATTGTAATAGGCAGAAAGAAAAGTCGGCCCCATAATATATTAAAGAGGCCCCGAAATATAATAAAGGTGGTTATAACTACCCAGTTTGAGAAGTCGAACCTGCCAGTGAAGAGACACTTCACACGTGCCAGATTTGTATAAATAAGGAGGCTAGCGCCTCACTTAGACACACACCTCACTTGCTCATTAAGAGACAAGTTTTGGAATTGCAGTTGGAGAAGAAAGAGAGAGAGTGGCGCATCTTTGGGAGAGGATCTTCTGTATTACCTTGAGTTATCTCTTGGCATTGTATTGGCTATATAAGGAAGTTTTGCTAGGTTTTCTTCCCCTAGAGGGTTTCCCAGGATAAATGTTGTGTCTCTTGTGATTGTGTATTTCTCAGTGATCTTGTCTTATGTTGTTGTTATCTATTGAAATGCAAAGAACTATAATAATGGCTTAAACATTAACACTTTATTTAATTGTTTAAATTTAATAAAAATAATTATGCTCATGAAGTAACTCCATAATAATGGAAGCAACGAGTCACCCCAAAACTTCAAGCTAATAACTTGATTAAAGGATAATACAATTCACTGGATCTTTAATTAGCAAATTGCTAGGAAAAAGGTGAGGGTATTTATCCCTTCTAAGAACATTTAATTGAGAAAGGTAAAAAGGAAACACTACCAATCGACAGGATCCATCCAAGGGGCGATTGGCAAGTCGGTGATTGAGTAGTGAGGTGGGAAACATGGCTGTAACAACATCTCAACAATTAATTCCGTTCAAATGCAAAAGGAAAACGTTGAGGTGGTTTCGGGAAGGACATCGAGTTGTTCCTAAAGGAAAAACGAAAAACGCAGGGACTAAACATATTGTTTCGGGAAAGACGCAGAGATTGTTTCCCCAATGAAAAAACACAGAAAAATGAAGAGACTGCTAATACAAATTTACTGTCCACAAGGAATCTCTTGCGGTTCATCCTAAACTCGGAATTTATTAAATTTGCTGGTAAAAGTGTAATCGATTCACTGCCATTACTTCTAAAATCATTGTGTAGTTCACCCTCGCTACTTGATAACTAAGTATCGTTGTGTAGAGAACATTACTGCCAATATTTAGCTGGGTTTTATCATTCGTTGACCAACACTTCGCTGCCATGCAATTCACTGTTCTGTGTAATTCAAAATCCCTGAGTTTATCATAAATTTGCTAGGTGATATCATGAAGGTTTGTTGTGTTTTACAAACGTAATGTCATCTATCACAATGCTGCTGCCAACAACATATCGCTATGCAAAATAGGAATTAATCTTATAAATCATGGTCAAATAAATCAAGATTAATGTCCGGTAATTAATCTAATTCAACAGTGATATCTCGGTCCTAATAGAATAATTTTGTACTTTGATATTCGCTTGTCATCAACATAAAATGCAGGTGCATCATGATGAAATACACTAGTAAATTGGGGTTCATCAAATGCAGGTGAAGGTTGATTCAACAAAACAACAAAATAAACACGGTACACATTAAATGGCGATTCAACAATAAAACAAAATCAATCAAGACACACAAAAAAGTTTGAACATTATTAAAATGAATTCAACTAGACGTTGACAAACTTCGCTATGTTTTATCATTAAAAAGAAAAGAATGAAAGCATCTAGATAAATTCACAGATATCATAAAATCACAGCCATATCATTTAAATAAACGCATACCTAGCATTGAAAGAAACACAGACATTCAAGTGTAAGTTTTCTACCCAAGATGCAGGCGATGACTCCAGGAAGAAAAACGAAGGGTAGTATAAGATCACATCCAGAAACAATCAGTCGCAGGAGTTAATCATTCACAAGGAGGGCACAAAGACAATCACTCAACCAAGAACAATCAATAGGGGTGGACAGCTGGGCAGAAGCATCCTTCGCTCATCATCCACGCACAAAAAAGCAGGGCATTAGAATCTATAGGTCTCTGTGCACTGAAGTGACGACCGTCGATTCGGCTCTTGGCTGACTGCTCAGGCATGGACTGACGAACTAGGGATGAGGACAAAGACCATGCATAAAGTCTTCATAAAAAACAATTAAAACCAATAGGACAATCACAACACCAACGATCGAATGCCAAGGGAATTCAGTCAAGCAGTGAGCTTAAGGCTATAGGGAATTTAAGTTCTTAATTAAATGCTGAGTCAACACCTTCTATACACAGTTTAAGGTACATAAATGAAAGTGTAAGGTCATAATAATCTACAAAGCAGAATAAAAGTAAGCGTACCGTAGCCCAAGTCGTCTTCTCTTAGTCGTTGTTCCGTGCAACTCTCGCTTGCCGACCAATGAGACTTCACCGATACTTCCCAGCCAACGCTAGGGGTACTCTTTTTCCCCCTTAGCCCCCCGAGCCGCAAAGGGGCCACACACATTTGACGAGAGATCAGCTAGCTCCCAGCTCACCTCGCAAGGTCGAGCTACCACTCCTCACCGAGCTGGGTATCCCAACTCCCACAAGCTAAGTCAGTGAAGTCTAAAATTCTGCAGCGTAATGTTACACATGACAGAAGTGATCCATCCTCCTCCTTCTCCTCCTCCTCCCTCCTTTATATAGAGTTTCTAAGTCATTTACTTTCCCAAAATCCCATTTAATTTATTGCTCAATAATTTAATTCATAAAAATCCTCCCCGTACATTTGTCACCCATCCCCTTCATTGCACCATAAATTAATTACTCTTATTTCCCTCACCCACCTAAAAACTTTCCTAGAATCGCTCCTAGGTGTCCCCATACTCCCTTACACATTTTAATGACTTACCCCCTTACTAATTTACTAGTTGAGTTCAATTTAGAAAGTTCTTAAATGCTAGATACCTTACTAAGTTTGTCATTTTGTTTTTCCCTTATGTTTCCCTTTCTCTTTAGGTTTCCCCCTTTTTCCTTAGTTTCCTAATTCTTTTAAATTTCTCTCTTTCCCTTTTCATTTAAAACTCAAATTGGCAAGTGTAGGAAAATTACCCTTTTTCCCCTTTTTCTTTTTTTAATTAGTAAATTTTTAATTCGCATATGTAACAAACAATTATTTCTCCTTTTTCTTTTTCTCCTATTTTTTTTTTTAAATTTTATCCCCCAAAAGATTTTTATAAATTAATTGAATTGTTTACCCCCCTTCTCTTCACATGATTAAAGATGATTATTATTATTATTTATTTAATTATTATTTTTATTTTTATATAAATATAATTTTTTTTATCACAAGTATCACTTAGACCTAGATTTTATTTTCCTAGGTTGGGCAACATTTTATTAGGGAAAAAGTTTTAAAATCTTCCTCATCACATTATTCATTCTAAGGCCATCTAGGTTTATTCATTTATTATTTAGCAACGTGACGTGCCCTTYAGGACGCACTAGGTGCTCCAAGGGTGCCACTCGCCTCATTATGTTTCCCTTGCGTGACGTKCCCTTCARGACGCACTTCGTGCTCTAATGGTGYCACTCGCCTCTTTCCATTTTTCTTGTGCGACGTGCCCTTCAGAACGCACTACGTGCTCCAAGGGTGCCACTCGCCTCTTGATTGACTTGGTAGACATAAAAAACCCCTAGAGTCAATACTTCGCCAGGTGATCTTGTGGGAGACTAAGGGCCTCGAAGGAATAAGGCCCCTGCCTTATTACGCGCCCCTTAGAATCATCGTGAGCAACTGTCGCAATTTTCCCTCATGGCATCGTGGGTCTTCTCGAACTAGGTAGTCGTTAACCTACAGTTCGAGCCACGACGAGAGTGCTAGTAGGCTGTGGCAGGGCTGTTGTCCACACCTCTCCCTCAACGTCTCTGGTAGTCATGCGTGACCCCTCTACTTCACATGTGAGTCTGGTCGGCAAGCTATCGTCAGCCTACATCATCAATGAATCAAGTCAGAATAACATCCATAATCATAACATCTAATCAGATGCACATATGTCATATATAGAACAGTCAAACCCCAATAGTCCACTCCCTAACTCAATCCAGAGTCCAAGGGGTTTCATCGATGCCTCTGCATCCTCGAGGTCCAAAATCCTGCACACTCAGGAAAACCGAGTCAATAGCACATGTCTGTGTCAATACAACAAAGTAACATGTCATCAGTCCATAACATCTCATAATCATAATCAAACGCCTAATAGTATAATAATCCGGATCACTTGCAAGCAAGTGTCCTCGAAGAATAAGTTCACTCAGTGCGCGCAAGAGCGGGATGTTACAGATACAAACTGAGTCATATGGGCCATTCTTCCACTCACAACTGTGAGATCTAGAAGAGCATCTGCCCTCAGAAAGTGAAGCATCATTCATGGGCTATCTGGACTATTCTTCTCAAGCATTGAAGAATAATTGTCCCTGATTTTTTAACCTAGACCATTCACCTAACTGGGCCTTTCCTCCGACACTAATCACAGTGCAACCTGGAGAGAATGAGTCTGCCCTAGGGAATGATTGTCCCTGATTGTTGAACCTGGACCATTCACCTAACTGGGCCATTCCTCTGGCACTAATCACAGTGCAACCTGGAGAGAATGAGTCTTCCCTAGGGAATGATTGTCCGGACCATTTCCTAAGGAAATGACTGTCCTGCACCAACCTCCAAAACAGACCATTCTTCGAAATTTCTCACAACTATGAACTTCGAAAGAATGACTACCCAACGAGGTAGACCATTCTACTTGACCACTACTCATAGTGACTACCAAGAAGAATGATTGTCCTAGACCATTCCCCCACAATGGCCACAAGGGGAATCGTTGTCTATGGTACATCAACAATCTATTGGACCATTTTCATTACGAAAATGACTTTCCGATCTGGACCATTTTTCGAACTGGAAAATGATTGTCCATCAGAAATCTCAAACCACTTTCCAAACTGGAAAGGAACTGCCCAACCTGGAACATTTTCTAAACTGGAAAATGATTGTCCATAAATCAATAACATATCAATGCTCCCTCCCAACCTGGGAGTAATCACTTCCTTTTCCAATAAGGAAGTCATCTCCACGAGCCTCAGCTTGTCCCTTAAGTACGCAAACTTTTCATCTTGGACAGAGGCTTTACCAGAATATCCATTATTTGCTCATCTGTGGAGATATACTGGAGAACCACTTCTCCCCTCAGGACTTTATCACGGAGAAAACAATGCTTGATCTCAATGTGATTCGACCTATCATGGAACACCGGGTTCTCTGAAAGCTTCACACAGCTCTGATCATCACAATATATCACGATCAAATCCAACACCTGATCAAACAATCCATAAACCAACTTACAGAACCACACTGCTTTCGTACAAGTATCACAAGCTGCAATATACTCTGCTTCTACAGTGCTGAGTGCAATAGACTTTTGTTTCCTACTAGCCCATGATATCGTGGAAAAGGTCAAACTAAAACATATCCAAGAAGCACTTCTTCCACTATCTGCACTCCTTTCTCAATCTGAATCGATAAATCCATGCAGTTGTACTCAAACGTTCCACGAAGACATTTCAAGGCATGCTTTGCAATTATTCAATTCTCATGGTTGGGTTCCATCTGGAACTGGCTCAACATGTTCACAACAAAGCAAATGTATGGCGTAGTACTCATCAAATACATCAGAGAGCCAATCAACTGCTAGTACATAGACGAGTCTACTGGATTAGAGTCTTCTCAACTTATTCAGATATGTCATCATGGGATTTTCCATGGATTTGCAATCCATCATCCCGAACTACTGAGTAACCATTCTAATACACTTTCTCTGTCATAGGAAGTTTTCACCATGCTTCCGCTGTATATGAGATACTCTGCATCAAGTTGCTTGAATACATACAAGGTCTTCTTCCATTTGCATACATGGGTGTAATGTTCCCAAGCCAAGTTTTTCATTGGGAACACTAACTGTTCATTGTTTACTGTTGTTTAGAGGTGTGTTTGCAGGTTTTCTCATGAAGTTGTGCATTAGGGTTTATGTGTATGAGATTAAAGAATGTAGACATGGATCTGAAGATATATCATAAGTAAATACAAGATACAACAAGAAACACCAATATGGAACCAAATAATTCAGATGTGACCTTTATTTAGATAATATAGAGATTCTGATACAATAGATCTACAAATATGGAAGAATACCAATAAAAGCCTCCAACTGGAATAAGAGCTGCTACAAAATGCTCAAGACTGAAGATATAAGCCTCCAAAGAAAAGATAATAAGATGGTGCAAGGTACAAGATTAATTTCTTTCCTTCCAGGGTTCAGATCCAAACCCCCCTAGTTGAGTTGCGCCCTTCTAAATGGCTGAATAAACTGAATATTTCGGCCCTTCTGCTAGAAGCCTCCAAATGCTCTGAAACTGGATGGAATAGTAGATCGGGGCAAGACAAACCCCCTCTTGAAGTCTCAGGCTGAAATATAGAGATCTATCCCCCTATAAATGAAACCCCAAACTGAGTTGCGCCCTCTTAGATGACTGAAGAGACCCAATATTTCGGCCTCACTACTAGGAGCCTCCAAATGCTATGAAACTGGCTAGAAGTGTAGATTGGGGAAATACAAACCCCCTGGTGAAGTCTCCAGTTGAATAGTGAATATCTTCTTCGCCAAACTGATGAAACCCCTTTCTGCAGTGTGCCCTCCTTCTCTCCAACTCGTTCCAAGCTCTAATAAATCAGATGGCAAGTAAACCTCTCTCTAAATATGCTAGGAATGATGGTTGAGGCCCTACAGAGAAAACCCAGAAATCCAAATGTCCAAAAGCCTCTTCTACTTCCTGGATCAAACTGTTCTTCCTTCAATGGTGCACCCCCCTTGCTGGAAATCCCCTAGGTTGCGCATTGTTCCTTCCTTGATTGCTTGATGGTACCTATAGCTATTGTAGAATGGTGTGGGAGGAGTATTGCACCCCCGAGACCAAGCTTGAATCAAGAGAGGTGGGATCTTTCACCACCGAGTTGATCTCTAGGGTTTGTAGTCTCAAAATCCTCAAAACTCTTTTGTGCTCAAGAGCCCAAATGCAAAATGTAATAATAATCCAGAATGATTGAGAAGTGAGCTCTTCCTTTCCTTTATACTCCAGATCTATTTCTCTATTGAGTTAGTTAACCCCTAGGGTTAACTCCTAGCTTTCCCACACATTCTCTTTTCTTTCCTTTAGTTACCTTTTCATCCCAAAGTCAACTGAATAATATAATGTTGTGCTTAAGTAATGGCTTTGGTTTGACTTTGTCCCCATGATGTATGAGACTATAGTCTAGTGGGGACAACTAGACCACTGAGTCTCTCAAAACCTCTTCATCAAGAGGTGGGGGACATTACAATGGGTCTCTTTCTGGTATACCTCAAAACCTTGGGATTGCTTTACATAAGCTTCTTCCTCAATTGTTCTATTGGGAAGAGCAATATTTTACATCCAACTAATGTAAACTTCAATCCATGAATACTGCAAGAGATATAATAGATGAGATAGAGGTATATCTCGTTTTACTGGAACAAGTTGTCGTCATAGTCTTCTCCCTCCTTCTGGGAGAACCTCTAGTTGTGTATCTCACCTTGTATCTATCAATGCTTCCATTCATAAGTCGTTTTCACAATTTCTTACATACATTGTTCTTCATCACAGCTTCCATTCCTTCTGCTTGACTACTTCTAGTGGGTTCAAACCATGCTGGTAGTCTTATGATTCTCGGTATAATAACTGGTTGTTCTAGATTTTCTTTCTTTCTTGGAATCTTCATGTTCTTCCTCATGTTCCTCTTTAACTTTGGGTTCCATGGAGTCTTCTATAGATTCCATGCCCTTCCTTCCTCAAGATTCCAACTTCTTCCTTTCATCATAGGAACATAGATGTAGATGGAAAACCAAGGATACTTGATGCTTCTTTTCAAAGAAGACTTCTTCTAGAGTCAAACTGAACATGTGTTGCTTATCATGCCTACTACTTCCAATGGGGATCATGGACATATACTTTATCATCTTCACAAATTATTCAATGGATATTTAGGATTAGCTCCCTCCTAATCCTGGCTTCATGCCTGAATGCATGCTTTTCTTTTGGAATTCTGCAATCAACTCCCTCCATCTAAGAGAGTCCATGCTTTTGCATCCTTATTTCTTTATGCAAAGTGTCACAAGTTTTATTCTAGTTTTCTCTTGATTACTGACTTCTTTCTGGTCTTACTCCTTCTGGGTCTCTTCAAGTTTGATTCTGATTTCGGCCTATCTGGCAGTTGTTACTTATATAATAGATTCCTCGGGAATTTGTCACCAAAGATTGTCAACGCACTTCATCTTTTTCATGTACATTACTTGACTTGTAGTCATCGTAATAGCAATCATTATCTTGTTATTCTTCCATAGGTATTGTTTCATTGGCCATCTTATCCTCTAAGAA
Organism: Picea glauca; assembly: GCA_000966675.3. Taxonomy (NCBI): domain Eukaryota; kingdom Viridiplantae; phylum Streptophyta; class Pinopsida; order Pinales; family Pinaceae; genus Picea; species Picea glauca. The sequence continues at coordinate 354,133 of JZKD02S1674008.1, forward strand.
ATAAATACACATGATATGTACAAGAACTATGTAAACATGGTGTGTACAATAACTATGTTACATAAGAATATTGTTAGCTTAACTAGAAGAAGAAATCTGCTTCATCTTGCTTGACTTTCTTTGAGGGTTCTTTTTCTTTGGCAACTATTGCTTCATGTGTTTCCTTCCTTTTCTTTAACTCAGGACAGTGGTTCCTGTAGTGACCATATTTTAGACAGTTGAAGCATTGTATTTTTGACATATCATTTTCTTGATTTGGTTTCTTCCTTGAGTCAAACTTCTTCTTAATCTTGAATTTCTTGAACTTTGTTGTGTAGGCTTGATCATCATTTTTCTCTTGGGATTTCTCTTTTGCATTAATCCTTGATTCTTCTCGTGCAAGTCCAAATCTCTTCAAATGTGGGATACTCCGTTCTTGTGTTCATGCTTGCGGCAAATGCATCCCATGTCTTGGGAAGGCCATTGAGTACTATATTTACTAGTTCCTTTTCTGAAATGATTTCCTCAATATCTTGTAGTTGATCTCTTAATTGAGAGATTTTTACAAAGTATGATGTTATGTTGTCATCATCATTCATTTTCATGTCACAAAGTTCATTATTCAGACTCATCACTTGTCCAATATTTCTGACCGAGAAGAGGCTAGTTAGGGCATCATACACCTTCTTAGATGAGTCAAGATGAGAGATGTAGGGTATCGAGTGGTCTTTTACAGAGTCCACTATGATACTCATAGAATTGATTTCATTGTCCTTGAACTTCTCCATAACTGCAACATTATGAGGTTCCTTCTCTTTTCCTTCTTTAAACTGTGGTTCCATGACCTTTCCTTTCACGATATCCAACACTTTATTCTTGGCAAGGATGAGGTCAATCTATGTCTTCCATGTTCTGAAGTTAGAAGCCCCTTCTAACTTGTTTTCTAACTTCATAGAGTAAGTCATGATTTCTTTGACTTGGTCAACCTTTAACTTTGACCAAAAACTCAAACTTGACGCCTTGGCTTGTTGAGAGTACTAGGAGGTGCGCTAGGCTAGGGCGCACTAGGTTATCCAGGAATTAGGTCAATCTCTTCTCTAATGTGCCTAAACAAGAGGGTTAGGGTTTTTTTGTTGCAACAAAAGCTTTGATTGCAACTGCAACTGAGCAAATCCTCCCAGTGTATCTTCAAGTGGTTAGACTATCTGAAGATAGTGTGGGCTCATCACCTGTTAGAAAAATAGGTGTGCTCGTTTCACCATAGACAATATAGCAATATTGTCACCCAATCATAGGCGCAAAGGCCACCCCGAGCACCTTAACCTTGACAAACAAAATAATTCTGGAAGAAATATAATAGCCAACCAAGGTAGCGCACCTTTCTCCAAGGCTAGTGCACCAAGCAAGAATAACCAAAGACCAGGAAGAAATTCCAAACCATAACCAAGAGACCAAGTCACCACTGTTGCAGCTGCAGCTTTCCTCCAGTCATGCACACTTCTTGTCCTTATGTAGTTGTGAGTGAGTGAGTGACAAATGAGCTCTAGCGCCCTCTATTTATACGGCTCCATCTTAACTGACTGGGCCGACTTCTCTTCCTAGGGGATAATAACTCAATATTAATTTATTCTATTAAGCCGACTTGTATTCTAGGGTTATTATCCAAAGCGTTAGGGTTTCTCTTGCTTCCCGGAATATTCTAGTCTTGTCAAAGGTTACACGTGGAGGTTAATACCTCCCATAGCTACAATAATATCAACAAAGCCCATATCCTTTTTCCTTTTGTCTTTCTACAACAACATAGCTATCACTTTCTACAATGTCAAGCTTATTTATGTGCCCAATGTTAATACAATGTCTTCATATGATTTGAGCTATCTTCCTAACAATGTCAACAAAGCATCTTCCTCTTTAATAAGTGATCCAATGACTACCAATTGCTCCACCAATGTCTATTAATGTTCTTTAAAATGCTTTCCCCTTCCAACATTTTTACCTCGTAAAACTTTCTTGTCAATAATAGTCTTGTAGTCTCATTGTGGGATTCATACTTATTCCCCAACAAATCCAAATCCTCATGTGATGTCTTTTCTTAACTCACAAGAGTTAATACAATATTGTCGAGATTTAAAACCACAAAATCAAATGCCTTACCATATCTTTGTTGATTTTTCATTAAGCTAGGCTCAAGCATGAGGTTCATTCCATTTTAGCATTTTACTTGAACCATAGACAATTGTAGTTACACCATTAACAATTTGTTGCAGCAACCAACATCACAAGAAGAAATACCATGCACAAGTATACAAGAACTATCCTGGGAAACCCTTCTCAACAAGGGAAGAAAACCCAACTAATCCTTTGCTATATTCTTCAAGAGAAAGACCTCTCACACCATAAACCTAGCACACAAAAGGGTGCTCACAAAACCTAGAAGACTAGTGCCCAAGAGAGGTGTGCACTTCAGCCCAAGAACAAGTACTTGCTGAAATTTCCAAACTCACACTTGTGTTGTGTTTCCTCAATGGGGAAATTACCTTCATTTATATTAGACCGGACATATCAAAAGTAGTGTCTATTGGCACAACAAGGAGGACCTCAATAACTCAAAATATAATTAACAATTACCATATTAATTATCTTTTACATTAATTATCTTTCACTTTATGGTGAGGCCGACCTGTACCCTTTACATCACAAATAGGGTTACAGGTAAGTCTGACTCTTAGACAATATAGCAAGGGATCTCATACACCCACTAGTGCTCAACCACTAGGGGCATGTCCACCTATGCTCAACCACAGGGATGTCCAAGTCTCTATCTCACTGTGTCTCATAGGAGAATCATCAGAATACACACTCACTAGTGCTCAACCACTAGGATCACGTCCATCTTTGCTCAGCCATAGGAACGTCCTAGTCAACAGATCTCTATCTCACTGCGTCTCACAAGAGAATCATCTGGAGTATCACATCATCTCAACTCTCTGCACAGAGGAGAACAGTAAACCCATCGCATGGGCTCCTTCACCCCTCACAGGGGTACACATCGTTTCATCTCTGTCTCAGAGAGAATGACACACCCAACTCATGGGCTTCCTCACCCCACACAGGGGCACACAACATTACATCTTCGTCTCAGAGAGGAACAACACACCCATCTCATGGGCATACCCAACTCATGGGCTCTCTCACAGGCCGACTCACTCAGTCTGTGTCCTGGAGGATGTCTCATGTAACTATAATCATCAACACTCCCTCTCAGCTAGGGAGGCATTCTCCACCAGGCCAAGTCTCTCACAAAAGTACTCGAACTTCGTCTTGGCAAGTGGTTTGGTGAAGATGTCTGCAATTTGCTCATGGGTATGAAGATACTGCACATGCATTATTTTCCTTTGCACTATGTCTCTGATATAGTGATATTTTATCTCAATGTGTTTCGATCTATCATGAAACACAAGGTTCTCAGAGAGCTTCACGCAACTCTGGTTATCACAATGAATAGTAGTAGGATCCATCTCATGATCAAATAAATCTGTCAGAAGCTTGTGAAGCCACACTGTTTCGCGGACTGCCACACTCAATGCTATATATTCTGCCTTTGCGGTACTCAAGGCCACATAGCTCTGTTTCCTACTGCACCAGTGAACCATGGCAAACCCCAAGGTAAAACAACAACTGGATGTGCTCTTCCAGTCCACTGCGCTCCCTGCCCAATCTACATCGATATATCCCTGCAAGCTCAAGTCTGCACTGGAGGCATATCTCGGGCCATATCCAACTGTGCCTCGTAGATATATCAATACATGCTTCGCTGCTATCCAGTGAGTCTGTCTCGACTGACTCATGAACTGACTAAGCACATTCATTGCATAGCATATGTCAAGTCTGGTGTTAACCAGATACATCAATGATCCAATTAGCTGTCGGCACAAATGTGAATCAATTTCATCTGAATCAGCATCATTCATTTTCTTCAAATCCATCATCATCGGTGTAGGCATGGATTTGCACTCTGTCATACCGAACTTCTTCAATATCTCCACTATATATTTTCCTTGACTTAGGAAAATATCATCAGTTCTCTGCCATAATTCTAGTCTCAAGAAGTAGTGCATCATACCTATATCCTTCATCTTGAATTTAGAAGTCAATGCTCGCTTGTATTCATCAATAAGTCTTTCTGAACCGGTGAGGAATAAGTCATCCACATACAGGACCAAGATTAGGCACTTGTTACCAACAATATGATAATATAGGTTTCAATCAACAACACTCTTGTTGAAGCCCAAACTCATCAAGAATCCATCCATTTTCTCATACCAAGCATGAAGTGCTTGTTTTAGTCCATACATGGCTTTCTTCAACCTGCACACATGAGATTTCTCGTCGTGTATCACGAATCCTTCTAGCTGCTTGATATAAACTTCTTCCTCAATCTCATTATTGAGAAAGACTGTCTTTACATCCATCTGATGTAGTTTCCAACACATGGATGCAACTAGTGCAATGATAGTACATATGGGAGTGTATTGGGCTACTGGAGAAAATGTCTCATCATAGCCAACTCCCTCTGCTTGTGAGAATCCTTTGGCTACAAATCTCGCTTTGTATTTCTCGACACTTCCATCAGTTGGATGCTTGATCTTATAGATCCACTTGGAAGTTACTACAGGCTTCCCTTCTGATCTTGGAACAATATTTCACACATCATTCTTCAAGATGGACTGATATTCTTCTATCATGGCATCTTGCCATACCTACTGACCTGCTGCTTCTCCATGACAAGAAGGCTCATAATCAATGATGTGGCTCATAGCTAAAAAGTAGCTTGAAAAATCTCTTTGGTCTCTTGCTCTCTCGAGATGTGCCTTGAGGGGTTGCATGTCCTTCTGCCTACATAGTCATAGGTAGACTCTAATCATGTATCATTGCTTTGGTTGCTTCAATGACGATTTTGTTTTTCCTCCTTCTCAAATAATTTTCACTCCCTCTGAGTCAAGTGACTCCCTCTTAAGTCTGAAGGATAAACATCTTCCTTTGTTGTTAACCTGCCTGGAACAAGAAAACAAATGAAAGGGAACAAGACAAGAATATCTCCTAGAGGAGAATAATGAGTACATCTCTAGAATAAAAACAATTTAAGAATTGTTGTCACAACTACAACACCTACTTGTAATGTAGCAAGCTTAGAATCATGATAATTAAAACAATCAAACCTGGAGTCTTCACTTCCAGTGTGTTGTTCCTCTGAATGCACTGAGATCCCTCTGGATCCATGATTGCAACAAAGGTTCCTTCCTCCTGCAAATACCCTCATGGCAATGATACAAATAATATATACACGTGCATACCTGAGAGTGTTGATATGAATTCTTTAATGGCACCTAGCTGATCTCTGATCTCTGAGATCTTCATGAAGAAGATAACAAAGATGTCACCTTTTTTCATATTGATATTTGAAGTTGTCCCTTCAATGTAAGAGCTTGAGTAGATGATTATCTTCTTTGCCTTGGCATCATCTTCCTTCCTTTCTTTTGTTCATCATATTTTAGATTCTTCACAAACCCTTGTCAACTGGGCTAGAAAACCTAACGGTTAGGATGGGCTAGCAACCTTAGGTTTTGTTGGGCTTATGACTGCCAACAATAAGCCTTGAAGTCCGAAAGAACACAAGTAAGATTGAAGGTTTCTTCAACGAGCTGTAGAAACCCTAAAACCAAAAATATGCAGAAAATTGCGAAACCCTAGGGCCAAAAATCCAAAGTGCTCGAATTTTCACTCTGAAAGTCTCTGGAGGTGCGTTGGAGGAGGTCGTACTCCCCTGTACAAATTTTAGCCCCAACATCCAAGTTTAAGGTGCTGAAACTCCTCGGAAAAGGAGGGTCGTATGGAATTGCAGCAAACCCTAGAGGCCGTACGGAACTGCAGAAGAAAAGGACGACTAGCTTTGAATGCTTGTGAAATGGGTTCTTCAAGACCTATGCTCTGAAACCATGTTGATTTTTCATTAAGATAGGCTCAAGCATGAAGTTCATTCCAATTTTAACATTTTACTTGAACCATAGACAATTGTAGTTACACCATTAACAATTTGTTGCAGCAACCAAGATCAGAAGAAGAAAGACCATGCACAAGTACACAATAAGTATCATGGGAAACCCTTCTCAACAAGGGAAGAAAACCCATCCAATCCTTTGCTATATTCTTCAAGAGAAAGACCTTCCACACCATAAACCTAGCACACAAAAGGGTGCTCATAAAACCTAGAAGACTAGCGCCCAAGAGAGGTGCACACTTCAACCCAAAAACAAGTACTTGCTGAAATTTACAAACTCACACTTGTGTTGTGTTTCCTCAATGGGGAAATTACCTTTATTTATATTAGACTAGAAATATCAAAAGCAGTGTCTATTGGCACAACAGGGTCGACCTCAATAACTCAAAATATAATTAGTAATTACCATATTAATTATCTTTTACATTAATTATCTTTCACTTTATGGTGGGGCCAACCTGTACCCTTTACATCACAAATAGGGTTACATGTAAGTCTGACTCTTAGACAATATAACAAGGGATATCATACACCCACTAGTGCTCAACCACTAGGGGCACGTCCACCTGTGCTCAACCACAGGGACGTCCAAGTCTCTATCTCACTGGGTCTCATAGGAGAATCATCAGAATACACACTCACTAGTGCTCAACCACTAGGATCACGTCCACCTGTGCTCAGCCACAAGAACGTCCTACTCAACAAATCTCTATCTCACTGCGTCTCACAGGAGAATCATCTGGAGTATCACATCATCTCAACTCTCTGCACAGATGAGAACAGTAAACCCATCACATGGGCTCCTTCACCCCTCACAGGGGTACACATCGTTTCATCTTCGTCTCAGAGAAAACAACACACCCAACTCATGGGCTTCCTCACCCCACACAGGGGCACACAACATTCCATCTCCGTCTCAAAGAGGAACTCCAAACAACACACCCATCTCATGGGCACACCCAACTCAAGGGCTTCCTCACCCCACACAGGGGCACACAACATTCCATCTCTGTCTTAGAGAGGAACAACACACCCATCTCATGGGCACACCCAACTCATGGGCTCTCTCACAGGCCGACTCACTCAGTCCGTGTCCTGGAGGATGTCTCACGCAGCTGTAATCATCAACAATCTTGCCTACCAAATGATAATATAACCTTTCCTTGCGGTGAGCTCAATCTCTTTCACTATACAAAATTGAGGAGGCCTTTTTCCAACGAATCCATCCTCATCTTGACTTTCTAAAGGTGAAACCCTATGTCATGAAATCATTCTACTAAACGGTGGATTTCAAGCATGGTTGCAAACATTTTTGGAACTACTTTTCAACCCTTGAACTCATTGATGTTTCCTTTGTCACATTTTTTACCTTCCCCAATCCACCAATTTGTAGGCAATTTACAAGCAATAAATTTCCGCTTTTGATCTCCATGGATCCAACCTAACTTGATATCAATTTGTTATAGTCTATGTGGAGCAAATTTAGCTAAATAAAATACTCATTGAAGAGAGAAAGAGAGAATAAGGAACTTACAATTATGGAGTAGAAGTTGCAGTGCAAGAGTGCAAGTGCTAAAGAATTGAAAGCTAAAAGGATTCCATCTCTCTCACACACAGTCTCACCACCCTCCCTTATCCCCCATGTTGGTATAATGGGGATGGACATCCTTCTATAAAAATTCCATCATCCACGCATGAATAACACCTTGTGTAAATATCCACTATGTAAGATGACACTAATCCCATTCCTAGATGAGAGTTATAAATAGAAAACCATGATTAAATGGGAGTTACAATAATGATTAGATGGGAATTACAATCATGAACACTTAAGATCTTATGCAAATAGACTACTAGACTACCTATTCTAGCAATAAAAAGGAATCGGTAGACACTAATCTCATTCCTAGGTGGGATCTATGAATAGACGACCATGATTAAATAAGAGTTACAATCATGATTATATGGGAGTTACAATCGTGATTAAATGACACTAATCCCATTCCTAGGTGGAAGTTATGAATAGACAACCGTGATTAAATAGTAGTTACAGTCATGATTAGATGGGAATTACAATCATGAACACATAAGATCATAATTACATGGGAGATCTTATGCAAATAGACTACTGGACTACCTATTCTAGCAAAAAAAAGGAATCGGTAGACACTATTCCTAGGTGGGAGCTTTGAATAGACAACCATGATTAAACAGGATTTACAATCATGATTAGATGGGAGTTACAATCATGATTAAATGACACTAATCTCATTCCTAGGTGGGAGTTATGAATAGACAATCATGATCAAATAGGAGTTACAATCATGAACACATGAGATAATAATTACATGGGAGATCTTATCAAAGTAGACTACTAGACTATCTATTCTATCAATAAAAAGGAATCAGCAGTTAATATTAAAAAAAACATTTTGAGACTAGAAGGAACAAACACAATGGCAAGGCAAATACCCCAAAAGAAAAATAAAATAAAACCAAAGAAATGGAGGTAACTACCACACTCCCCTGCCCACCATGTTTATGGAATGAGGATGGGCATCCTCGTATAAAGAAGGGATACTCCATGCATGAATGACATCTTATGTAACTCTCCATTGTGTAAGATGACACAAATCTATTTCTAGGTGGGAGTTATGGATAATAACCATGATTAAATAGGAGTTACAATCATGATTAGATGCGAGTTACAATCATGATCACATGAGATCATAATTACATGGGAGTTCTAACTCAAATAGATTATTAGATTACCTATTATAGCAGTCTAAAAGAATTAGTAGCTATTAAACAAAAAACATTTTGATTAGAAGGAACAAACAATGGAAAGGAAAATACTCCAAAAGAAAAATAAAATAAAAGAAGAAAACAAAGAAATGGAGGTAACAAAATCAGTGCCAATAATAATGGGCGAATTAACTTAAGCTACATTGTGCACCCTGGAGGGTGCAAGTACTAATACAAATGAAATGGAATCGGTAATATCACAAACTAACCATGTGTGTATATAGAATCTAGATATAACAATCAAGGCAAATTAAACATCAATAAGGAATAGAAATCGTTGTATAAATAGAATGATTCTGAGCCTCCACCCAAATAATTCCATTTGTATAATTCCTATTATATTGACTATTTACGATGTTACATATTTATTTCTCTACCCTAAAAGCTAACTTATGGAATATAAAATCCGTTATGGAGTCAATAAGCACATAACAAGAATTACTTCTTTCTGTCTAATTGGACAGAGAATGAATGGACATAAAAATGCACAGTACATAGATTCAATATGTTCAAACTAGGAAATTATGCATGTTAAATATGCATATTTTTGCAACTTCACAGCATGTCCTTCAGTATCCCAGGGAATCTTTGGTTTCCTTGGTGAATTTTTGATGATATGGATGGCATCTTCTGGTGGCCAGTATTGATGTTTTCATGACCTTCATTCGGTCTGTTCCTTGGATACATTGGGAGTTTACTCCACCTATAAAAACCATAATGCTAGTTACGACTCCATACACTAGAAACACTGTTATGCTTCAACTTCTATGAAAAATTGGTGTCTATCATCAATAAATCCATATAGCAGTTGTAGAAAATAGAAAACACTGATGCACGTCATTCTTTAATATGAAATACATACAACAAAACTATTAATCTGAAAAAATGTATCTTGTCTAAAACCTCTGCAATAAAGAGAAAGCTCTATTAAACCAGAGACTGTCAAATAGCTTAGAAGTCATCACAGCTAACTATCACATACCAATATCGGTTGTGCAACCAAATTGAATCCGATGCCACAAATACTCCATCATCATTGCGGTTCCAATAATAATAGGCATGGGTGCGGTTCATTATCTCCAGCATAGCATGGCCATAACTGGCCTCACGGAAAGCTGAGTATGCAGGTTGTGGTTCGGTGAAGCTGGAGAGAAATTAACATCATTAATATGAGCAAAATATTTTACCCCAGATATAGTTTTCAATGATGATACTTGTAAAATTGGTATTCAACAAGTTCATGCTGAATTAAACTGGAATTGATGTATTCATCTCTGCCTAAAACTGTCCAGTTTCATTGCATACTGTACACAGAAAGCATAGGTGAACTGAAAATAAAGAAATGATAAGATAACTTACACTCCAGCGAGCCCTTCAAGGTTTCCACCATCACCAATAGTTATATAGATTGGGGCAGATATGTCTTTTGTAGGTGAACAATCTCCATTTGTAATATTATATGCTATATTTGAATACCGATACTGCAAAGCAATTTAATGCATCAACTAGGTTACCACAATTTTCCAAGAGACATTTAGACAATCAAGCAACCTGATTACAATGAGAACGGGCATAAGAAACTAAAATCAAAAAAATATTGCACTTTGTGGTATGGTGACTGCACACAACCAAAATTGCAGAGCACCCAAAGAGATAAACAAAGAAAATATAAAAGATTGCCGAACTGTACACATTGTACATTCTTCATTAGTAGTCGATTTATAGAATACAGATGGGTGCAATACATTGCCATATATTGGTAGGCTAGAATAGGATAGTATAGTATAGGGGTATTTAATATTAAATTGTATAGGTCAGCTGTAGGTAGGCTAGCTGGCATGCGCTACATGATGTGTATTTATAAGACTTGTTGTACTTTTCATTCATATCATTTGTCTCTTATCTTATATTTGAAATAATTCACTCTGTAATATATGTTATTGCAAGTAATCTACGTCTCTTACAAGTGGTATCAGAGCTTCATTCAAAAACAACTCCATTGTGCAAAAACACTGTTGTTTAGGACCTGAAATTGGGATTAGAATTTTTTTTCTTGCAGGTTGATTGCAGAATGATTCTTGGTTTCTTCGAGGACTGGAAAATTAATTGCAGGACTGTTTTTTCTCAGATCCAAAGGTTCAATTTTTGCTTCTTTATTTGAGTTTCAACGGCCCTAACACAGCCCAGGCACTGCCCTAAACAGTGCTGCTACAGAAACCTAGGCACAGCATAGACCATGCAGCAACCGCAGTGTTGCCCAACACAGCAGCAAGATTCGCTACAGAAGACCCGGCCATTTCAGACTGTTATATGTTGCCACAGGTCACAAATAGGCCGCAGGTTAGATACCCTAACCACGGGCAGAAACCCTAGTCCGAGGCCAGAAAACACAGATGAGACAGTGCACAGGTGCAGGAGTGATCCAGGCAGAAATCGGTGGCCACCCACCTATTCCACTGGCTCAAAAAATGGGTTTCCACCTTGGCAGTTTTTCTACGGTTTTGCGGGTCCTGAACTTCCGGGGCCGTTTTGAGGCCCTAAACGACATTTTTTGGGCACGACAGCACCCAAACAATAAAAGGCATGGTCTGGGCCGAACAGAATATGCACTCCTCGGCCAGACCTTTCCGACGAGGTATAAAACGCCCGAAACAGAGATCTTATGCAAAAGTTACGCCCTTGGGAAGTTGACATACCAACTACCCCCATCGGGGCCCGCAAACCTTTTGGCATTTCATCTTTCGGGGTTAGGGTTTTTTATTTTCTTTATGTTAAAAAGTCCTCTAGAGCCTCATTGTAAACATCATCATCTTCTTGTGAATGAGCGTAACCATCACATCTCTTCTCAGAGATAAGTTGCCACCATTCTAGCAAGTCATTCACTCTGTAATTTTACAGTTTCTGTACATTCTCTTATTAATAAAAATTGTGCATTACTGTATCTTTGTGTTTATTGCAATATTTCTGTGTATCTCGCAATATTTCTGTATATTTCATTGGTATATCTCTTCCTTCATTTCGTTCGCAAAATAATCCGGATCTAGGAGCAAAATTTCCAAATTTTTGTGACTGTCCTAAGATCCTCGAAAACCTTCCCATACTTGTCTTCTTCATAACGAGGATCCCAATGCCTGAGAAACACCTTTATAAAATCTGCAAGGGAAGAAATTCCCTTCCTACCAATATTTTCATACCATTCTAATGCCTTGTCCTCAAGGTTACATGCAAAAGTCATCATCTTAACATCCTCATGAAAAATATGAAAATCAGCCATAACTGCTATGAATGATGTAACATCTAACAAAGATGAATCATGATACCCATGAAATAATCCAATGGAATCAAACAAATATGGATCATAACCTTCATTTGGAAATCCCGGAAATGCCAAAGAAATCAAATGGAGCATAAAAATCAGCCAATCATGGAGCTAAGGTGATGATCCCTCACTTCTAAATCTTCAAATCTGAACATGAAATCTGCAAACAAATGTCTTCATACCTCGTACAAAAGAAAGTGGAGTCCCCAAGATGAATCTTCAATGCCTTCATAATGTTGCTTGCTTCACCTTCCGAGCAACAAGGTCTTCAAAAATCTACAAGGAACAAGGGTTCATTCCTCCAATGGAGTTGCCAAGATGAGAATATAATCTTCAAATAGACACCCTCATCAAAGAATGTAGCTAATTTACAAATATCTCCGAGAAAAATGACTTTATCCTCAGCAACAGCGCCAAAATGTTGCAAAAAAATCTAGTAACCCCAAATTATGTAAATTCCCAAGCATCAAGGGGCTAGTCTTGTGCAACTCGGCAAGACTACCCACTATCACCTTGTCTCGAGGTAGGATTGCTAAGGCTATAGAGTGGAGGTACAAGGTGATTTATGAAGAGTAAGCCTGAAAAAAACAAGTGGATGTAGTATAATGGAAAATCAGTGGTGTGAGAAGGAAAGTTGAAGGAAAACCTCGAGACTCAGTGCCTAATCACACCTTGGGAAAATGGATTCAAGGAAGCATAGATCAAAGAGGGCGAGTGCATGAAGATGTAAGGAAATAGGGGCTACTACACATGCCACAAACCATCCTTAGCTTGTTTATTTCTATTGCAGAAATTTGTCCTTGGAAAGCTAGGTTGTGCTATTCAAATGTTGCTATGAAGGTGATGCTATATCATGCTAGCAGCAATTAGGTTTATTAGGTGTAAGCTTAACATGACAACAACAGCCATAAGAGGGATTATCTCCTCACATTACATTGTCCAAATAAAACACGGTTCATTAGCAGGCCTTCAAAACTACATAACAAGGGTTTCCTACATTAAAAATCAACACATGAAAATTAAATTGCTCACATGCAAGCCTCACATAAACAAGAAATTATACCTCCAATCTTCCTTTCAATCTCCAAGCATGTGATGTACAAATGAAGTCTAAGGAATAGCTCCTCAATCCCCAAAGTCCCAACAACCATTACAATGGAGAGAAAGCTCCTCTTTATAGAGTGAGTATTTTCTCTCATACAATGAAAATTATTTTCTGCTAACCAACTCCATGACAAGTAAAAGAAATAATATAAAGTTGGAGTAACTAGATCCTTCCTCAATCCATGGTTGACCATGTCACAGCATGTGGACACAAGCCTCTCAAGGAGACGTAGCCTGTTATCCCCATTTTGTGGATAATTAAGGAGATTATGTCTCGAGGCCCTCAGGTTTCAGATATGGAGTGTCGAGAGACCACATGACTAGCAGTATCCTTTTGCATAGATAGAGACCCTTCTCACCACCACAGAGGTTGTATATTTTTAGATGGCATCCACCGCACTAGTTGCTTTCGGAAGGAAATGGGCCTTGCTCCATGAGGTACAAGTTAGGTATTATGGTGAGTATCATTTCAATATTTGAGGCATTTGAGTATGTTGTATCTTAGACTGCTTTAGATTTCATGATATATGCTTGGACATTATGCCTTTTTCCCTGCTTCACCTTGGTGGTTGACATTGTGCCCTAGTAAGTGGTTTTCCTTGGGGATGGGTTTGATACTCGGAACTCCCTTGAAGAGACATTGTACCATTCCTGGCCATAATTACCACTTTCCATCACTATTTCCCCCCATTTCCTTATCTCCTGGGATTTTAGGATGTAATGACCCAAGAAGGGGTTGTCCCTCATTCTATGGGAAGAAGGGGCTGAAGGCCCAGAGGGATTGATGTTGGGTAAAAGATAAAAGCCTATGTATGAACCTTCCAGATGCTTCGCCCAGGGATCACCCAAGAAAGCAATGAAACACTTATCTTTGAGAAAAGGGGGACCCATAAGAAATATGATTGTGAATGCTTAAAAGGTTAGTTGGGGGATAGGAGGTCTCATCACAAGCCGACCTATCATGTCCATGAATATCTAGTGGTATGACATTACCATCATCTGGTCACAAAGCCAGGGCAATGGCTCTCGGTCAAGGCTGTTGGGAGCACGGAGCGGGAGAGGGGGGCGGGAGCGGGAGCGTTTTTTATATAATACATAAAAAATATATATATTGATGCAAATATATATATATAAAACATGCAGAATGTTGAATCAATTGCAAAAAACATGAAAACATAGATATAATATCATTTAACTAATTGATTAGTGATGAATCGATGATCATTAAAGCATCAACCATTTAGTACATACTACATAATACACATATAACATCAATCATAAACATATGTGGGACTCAACATTAAAGCATCATAACATCAATCATAAAAGCATCATAACATCAATCATTAAAGCATCGTAACATCAATCATTAACTTCAAAGGTAAATTGTCATATGATGTTCTTAAGTTCATAAGTTCATAAGTTCATTGTTTACAGAATAAGCCATAATAAAGAGTGAAGACTCAAGACTCAAGACAAAGTACTACGTTTTAGAGACTACTTCTAAACATGAAACAAAAAAAGAGATCTAGCAAGTACTAAGTACTATGCTCTAAGTTTTCCTCTTGCCACGAGAAACTTCTAGTTTCTTCTCCCATGATCTTTGAATAAGAGGAGGAACAGATGGAAGTGATCGTGGAACACAACCAACAACTGAATGGCCCCCACGTGACAATGGATGTTGTGCAGATAAAGGTAAAAATGATGAATCTGGAACCCTTGTAGTGGATGGGAGTGGCATGTCTCCTCTAGGAATATGATCGCCATCATGATCACTTAAAAGTTCCTCTTGCAAGCGCTCTAAAACAATGGTTCCATCTTGTAAATTAGTCTCCTCTGGATTGTTATCCCAAGTCATATCTCTTTTACAAAAATCATTCCCGTCTGCATCACAGTAATGCGATAGCAACCTCAAGTTGTAATGCACATAAACCAAGCTTTCTGCCTGGTCTGCATTCAAGCTGTTTCTCTTTACACTATGGATGAAGTTGTTGCCGTCCTAATACACACTTGCTAACGTGAGCTAAGTCCAACTCACTTAGTGTGTCCTCGGAGACACAATGTCTAGGTTCTCAGTCCACACTGTCACCTTGATTGGAACCTCTTCCTTCTAGGCTTACTCCTAGGGAAGCCAAGGGGGGTAGTCCCTAGTTACTAGATTGATTTTAGTGTTAAGGTTCTAGGAGTTAGTTTTAATTTGTTAAAGGCTAAGGGGAAAACTAGCCTAGGATGATAAGGCAGCAATGCAAAGTGCAAGTCTAATCTAAATGTGAATCAGCCCTTTCCCTAAGTCAACTAAGACTAGTGCCTAAGGTTGGGCAATGGGGTCAACTAAGTTTGAGGGTGGT
>JZKD02S1674008.1:389413-399812 GCA_000966675.3 Picea glauca
TGAACCGATGCCAAGGTAATTGACCTAGACATGACTCATGCAGACCTATTACATTATTAACCCACGCAGGGGTGCGGAAATTCCAAGTACAAAAATAAGTGTTGGGCCAAACACAACCCTGTAGAACCAAAAGTTCTTCAATAATACTGCATCTGACGATACATCTCTTCATGGCACATGAGTTGACCACCGGTGCTAAATGGGCGGTCAACAAGAGGTAAAGTGATAACCTCTAACCACCATACAAAGTGTTGATCTAGAGATCCATTTATCATTGCAAGGTAAGGAGTCTACCTTTTGCAGCTCCTCCCTAACTAACTCTTCAAATAAATTTTGCTAACACATTGAAACTAGTAAATGGGACTACCCCACATCCTCTCTCTATTTTATGCTTACACACGTTGCTTCAGCCTCCTAGAAAACACTGAAAATGATCCCATTCAAACATATAATCAAGGTTCACTTCTAAGCATCAAATTAGTAAGTATGGTGTTGAACCCATCCATTATGCTCGATGTACCTATATCTACCAATAATGTTGATCCGATTGAACAATTTTTTGAAACGAACATGAGATATGTGATGGTGCAATTGTAAGTTTTAAACCTGTGAAGTAAAGCAATGTATACAGATTCTTAAGAAAAATCGAAATTAATCAATAGCTCATACACATAGTAGACAGAGATTTACATTGGAAACCCTTAACCGGGAGAAAACCGGCCTTCCTTGGTGCCACACTTATAAACTCTTCATTGTATTAATTTAACCATTCACAACACAATAATTTTAGGTATTTCGCAGCTACCCTCTTTACTGTTGTCCAATGCTCCTTCCCTGGTTTTGACATATACCTGCAAAAAACTCCCACTACATGTGCAATGTCCGGTCTAGTACAGACCATTGCATACATCAAGCTGCCAATCGCACTAGCATATGGAACATGGGACATGTCCTTGTCCTCTTCCTGTGTCTTGGGACACTGATTTGCAGATAACTTTACACCTACAGGAATAGGAAACTTGACTGGTTTACTTTCATGCATATTAAACCTCTATAATATCGTTGCAACATATTTTCTCTGATTCAACCAGAGTTTCCTATTTGCACGATCTCTTTTAATCTCCATTCCCAGAATGAAGTTAGCAACACTGAGATCATTCATGTCAAATTTGGAGGATAGTTGCGATTTCACCTCCTTGATAACATCCATGTTATTTCCTACCAGCAAAATGTCGTCGACATACAACACTATATAAATGAAGTGATTACCAACCTACTTGGAATATACGTAGTGATCAACCCTGCTTCTCACAAATCTTAGTCCAAGGATGTACGTGTCAAAATTTTGGTACCACATCCTAAGTGATTGCTTCAGACCATATAGTGACTTCTTTAGCTTACAGACCAACTTTTTCTTTATCTTCACTACAAAGCCTTTTGGCTACTTCATGTAGATTTCTTCTTCCAGATCTCCATGTAGGAATGTTGTCTTCACATCCGTCTAGTCTACTTCAAAATCAAAAGCAACATCAATAGATAAAAGAAATCTAATAGAAGTTAACTTGGAAACAAGAGAAAAAATTTCACCAAAGTCAATTCCCTCTACCTGGGAATAAGCTTTTGCTACTAACTGAGCTTTGTATTTCTCCACTTTGCCTTCTGCATTCAACTTCTTCTTAAACACCCATTTGTTGCCAATCGCCTTTCTTCTAGTTGACAACTCAACTAGATCTCATGCCTCATTCTTATCCAATGCATCCATCTCTTCAACCATGGCCTTCTTCCAGAGTTTCTTATCCTCTGAATTCATTGCTTCCCTGATAGTTCTGGGATCATCATCAGTAATAAATAAAGCAAAATTAGCATGAAAATTAGGTGGAATATACTTTTCTGGTTTCCTTCTTTCCCTCATTGATCTCCTCAATACTAGAGTATGAGGTTCTTCTTCTTCCGATTCATCTTCTTTCGTTGATTCAAATTTTGCATCATCCAACTCAAACTCTATTTTCTCGGGTTCTTCTTTCCTTGGTAGGAATTCATGTTTGGGAACATCTTTAACCTCTCTAAAAACAACATCCCAAATGTAAACATTCTTCTTAGTTTATGGGTTCCAAAGTTTATCACCTTTCATACCATCTTTATAACCAATAAAGATACACTTTTCAGCTTTATTATCCAGCTTACTCCTATTTTCCTTTGGAACATGTACATAAGCATTACAACCAAACACTCTAAGATGTTCAAGAGAGAGTTTCTTACCGGTCCATACCTCATGTGGAGTTTTGTCCACCAATATTGATGAGGGTGATCTATTTACCAGGTAACATGTAGTACCCACTGCCTCTGCCCAAAATTCTTGTCCTAACCCGGCACCACTGAGCATGCTCCTAACTTTTTCCATCAATGTCTTGTTCATCCTTTCTGCAACCCCATTTTGTTGAGGTGTGTATGGAGTAGTCTTCTGCCTTGCTATACCGCACTTCTTACAGAACTCTTCAAATTCATTCCCACTGAATTCTCCACCATTATCTGTCCTCAACACCTTTATTTTCTTCTCCGTTTGATTTTCTACCAGAGCCTTAAACTCTTTAAATTTATCAAATACCTCAGATTTCTTCCTAAGAAAATAAATCCATGTGTTTCTTGAGAAATCATATATGAATAAAATATAATACACAAATTTACCTAGTGATGGAACAGGCACAGGTCCGAACACATCATTGTGTATCAACTCTAAGATCCCCTTTGCTCTTGTAGAACCAGATGGGAATCTTCCTCAATTTTGTTTACCGTATATGCAGTGTTCACATAAATCAAAATCCAGGGTGCAATTATACATACCTTAAACCATACATTTACCATGTAGTGTTCGAAGGCCTTGTTACCTCTCCAAGAGGTACCCTAGATTTTTTCACTTGGCTACACCATTGTAAACCCAAGGATGCAAGTTAAAGCCATGTAAACCATAGTGGATGATTTTTGTAGCGGACTTCCAGACTTTGTTCGATCATGATCAGTCCCCTCATGTCCCCGTCTCACTACTTGATCCAGGTGGATATTGGTGGCCACCCGCCTATTCCACTTGGACCCACACCATTGTTTCTTTCGGTTTTTCAGTTTCCTTAATTGTAGCACAATTTACTATTTTTAACAGTTTTTCGGGTCCTGACCTTCCGGAGCCGTTTTGAGGCCCTAAACGACGTTTTTTGGGCATGAATGTTGCGACGAATATGAGTTTGTTCTGGCCTCGATATTCGCTGTCAGCAGTGTAGTCCTCGGATAAATCTTTCTGACGATGTATCATGTGCGTCAAACGGAGATAGTATGCCAAAGTTACGACCCCGGGAAATTGATGTACCAATTTATCCCAACAGGGCCCATATTCTGGTGTTTCATCCATTCTGTCTGTAAGCATATTTCAGTCATTTGTTGTTAATGAAATGAAGTTTTACTTCCACTGCATATTTGCGTTTATGTGTATTTTTGTATTTCATTGTGTTCCTGCATAAATCCAGATCACTACCTCTCGTCCTGGATAGGATTGGAGGTCGTGGCACGAATATATTGGGACACATGATTGTATGGAGCCACCAGTCTTATGTAGGGGTGATTGTAGTTTGTGGGGTTGTTAGCACAAATTTTCACCCTTCAATTGAGTTGATAATTGTGTTAGGACAGCGATGAAAACCTGGCTAATTAAAGGAGTAATGGCCCCAAATTGTCACTGGCCAAACCCCTCTCCGTTTGGGCTAGTGCTTGCTAGCCTCTGGGGGGAGTCCCTAGGCACAATGAAGCGCCTTGTTGTTGTCATTAAGTCTGATTTCTGCGTATAAAACCTACAAAACAACAAGTTGTTCGTCTTGGACAACATGTAAAAGCAGTCTAAAACGATGAGGAAAAACAATCTTCTACGCTTGGAGGGAACCTGCAGAGTTAGAAAAATGATAATAGATTGGAAAGAAGAAGAAAACTATTCAAAAAGATCAGAATTAATCATAATGAACAGTTCAGAAAATGACATATCAGATCATAAATTTACCATAATATCACAAAGAAAGAGGGTTGAAGACAAACACACACTTCTTTATTGATGAAGCTTACAAGAGAGTTGATTGCGCCACACATAGCAAGCCTACAACCGGTACAATGATTACTTTTCTCAAAGTGGAGCCACTAGACTAGAGAAAGAGAGAGAGGAATGAGAGAGACACTATGCTGCTACTGCAATGATCCGACCAATAACCAATGACAAGCATCCAATATATAGCCAATGAGGACGCATATCCAAAGGGAGGAAGAGAGGACGCATGAGAGGCCAAGAATAGAAACTAGGCGCATGATGGAAGCATGTGGAGAGGGAAAAGCAAAGTGTGAGTTGAAGTGGGAGAGAAGTAGGTAAAGAGTGTGGGATGAGTGAGTGTAAGTGTGAGTTCGAATGGGGTTAATGCACATGGGGAGAGGAGAATGAATGCGCCCTATAGGTTAGGGAAGCACGAAAGGGAGTGAATGGTGAGTTAAGTGTGAGAAAAGGGTTAGGTGAGGCGCATGGGTGCATGAGGAGCTAAAAGTAACTACAAGTCCAAGTAACTAAGACATGCTGAGAGTTAACTAGGGAATGCGTCCACATGCATGAGAGAAGAGAGGGCACATTTAGGGAGAGAGGAGAAGTGGAAGTGTGAGTGAGAAAAGCGCCCAAGTTAACTGGAGTGTGAGAGGTAGGTGAAATCCAAAATTAGCCGCCAACACATGACTTGATGTTCATTTCACTCAAGTGTGAGGAAGATTATACAACTAAACTCATGCGACCCCCTTCCCAATTATTAATTATTCATCACATGCTCGAATATTGGGAATATGTGCCTTGTTCTTAGGTGGATGACACATCATTATGTAGAGCTGCCACATGTTGACCTCTGAGGGTGCCACTTGGCACTGCATGGGTGATGACTGAACCTGCTAAATATAGAAACTTCTAAAAACAGAATACTGCTCCTAAATTTTAGGAAACTGTCCACATCATCAAGGATAACTGGGAGGCCACCGCCACATGACACTATCTAAAAATAGACACTGCTAAAAATAGAAGGTCACCTGAATACCCTTGACTTTATACTCATTGATCTCGTCTTTTTGCAAGGGATCCGAATATGTGATCAGAACTGACATGCGAGCCCCGATGCTCAACCTACTATAAATAGTAAATTGGGCCACATCATCTCGGAAAAGATCCAAAAGACTATGGATGTCTCAAGATCAATACTGCGCTCTCAGAATCTGAATCTGGGGCCTAGAGCAAAACCTGCTAAAAATAGAAATTTCTTGGATGTCGCCCGAAAAAGTGTCATCGAGCCTAGAATCCTGCAAGGACTCATACTGTATGCTCATAATTGTTACAAACTGTCAAGAGACCCACTCAAACCATGTCTCCTAAAAAATAGCAACACCTGTTGTATGTATACATCTCTCTCAAATATGCATGGAAACTAAGTCAACTCTAACTTTGAACCTAAGTAACAGGATACGTCCAAGCCCCCCTCCGTGTCACGTATCCTACGTGTTAGACACGATACGTGAGGAAACGTGTCTGACACGTGTACGGAACGTGTCTTGTTCACATGACACGTTTCAAACACGTGTCTGACACTTATCCTCAACGTGTCCTACACAGAGAAGTACTTGGCTCATGTTTTCTCATGCAAGTTGGAGCTATGAGGTGTTTTGGTGTGTAGCTAAGCGTTATTTTGCCTTACTAATGCTATTTAAAGAGGTCTCCACCCCCTCCATTTCACCCACCCTAGTAATTAATGGTAATGTTAAATTCTTAAAAGTGACATTCTCCTTTATCTTTCATTTTCATCCTTTTACTTAAATTTTTAACATTACCATTAATTGTTTTAGGATGTTTGAGAGTGGTCCCAATCTCATTGGACTTCATATGGAGAAAGTAGAATTTTAGGTCCCATTCAAAATTCAACAGACTTAACAATTTTCAGGATTTCAAGATTGGCAAGATTGCAATGTTTCCACTAGATTCTATCATGTATGAGGATATGGAACTAACATTTAATCAAGAGAACCAAGTCCTTTATGTACCTCGATGTCGGTGGCATTGATTGTTGAACTCTTTTGTCACGACCCCAGTAAAAATGTACCCTTAACTCAAGTATAAACTCTTCTATTGAACTCTTCTCTTTGTCGTCGTGTCAGGTGACTTAGTGGTGTATGTGCACACCAACCTCCGTCTTATATACAGGCAGAGAGAAGAGTGGTTGAAAGGAAAGAAAAAGATGTGGGATGTGTTTCCTGATGATATGGGTTTGAACAACAGTGTTGAGTTGGCATTAGCCAACTTGGATCTTAATGAACGAGTGTTAGAGCCGGTCACTTTTGATGATGGTGATCCTCTTGAGGGGTCATCCTTCAGAGTCCATATCAACAAACGCACGAATTGCATTCGATATAGGGGAGGAGGAGGAGGATGGAGGAGAGCGTGTAAT
Organism: Picea glauca; assembly: GCA_000966675.3. Taxonomy (NCBI): domain Eukaryota; kingdom Viridiplantae; phylum Streptophyta; class Pinopsida; order Pinales; family Pinaceae; genus Picea; species Picea glauca. Next base: position 395,911 of record JZKD02S1674008.1, read on the forward strand.
GTCCCCATTTTGGGACATTATAACTTTACAGAGTGTTATGCCTACCAGAGTAGCCAAATAGGGGTGACAAAGAGTTCGGGAGATATTGAGGGGTTTTATTGGGCCCGACTTGCATCGTTCATCATCAGGATCCATTCCACACAGCTTGGTTTTGGTTTCGTTGCATTCTGACGATTTCCGTAATTTTGAGTTATTATGGGTTATATCTTAATTAATTTCACTAAGAAGGTCATAATGGGCATATTACTTGGAGAAACCTCTTAGTGTAATAACTCATTGGAATCGAGAAGAAGAGCACTACAGGATAAGATGATGAGAAGTGACTTTCAGTGGTCGAAGAAGCTAGAAGGATGGATAAATCATTTTTTAGAGGTAAAATGATTAATTAATTAAGTGATTTAATCAAGGAATAATAAAATAAAGTAAAAGTCACTTGGAGGGAAAAGGTCAACAATGAATTAGGGTTTCAACAGTGAATTAGGGTTTTGGAAAGCTATAAGAGAAGAGTCAACGACCTAATTCATCATTATGCAGATTATGACTTGTCATTGAGGAGAAGAGGCGCATCTAAGGACAGATAGTTCAATGGATTCCAGGAGGAAGACACCAGTTGGGTGATTTCGGTGTTGAGAGACACACCCTAGTCACCGGGAAGATCATTCAGGTCTTCCATCATTCTTCAGCAACAATTACACAGTGTTCAGCAGCAAGGGCGCATTCATCCAGAGTGAGGGCACAACTTCTGAGAGGGTTTTTAGTCGACTTATCCCATCCAGGGAGAATTCCGAGATTTCCCTCTGACCCATTTGAGAGGAGGGCAAGGTGCATCTTTTGCCTAGTTCCTCATCAGATTCCGACGCAGGAATCAACTGGGACGCATTTCTAGACTTGGACGTGCGACACTTTTGGCTAGCACATTTGGGGTTCCAGAGTGAGCATCAGACCAAATTCAGGGAAACCCTTCTGACCCATTTCCAGTAGACCAAGGCAGTCGTTTTGAGACATATCTCGTCCGATTCTGACGGTGGAATCACTAGGATGCATTTTGCCAGAAGAAGAGGGGCACATTCCCCTAGGGGTATTCATCCGACGTCCAGATTCATCAGCAGAGGTGTCCGACAGATACCAGTACTGAGGACTAGAGCAGGGCGCATCATTTGGGACAGTTTCCAGGCCATTCCGAGAAGTATATCTCCCGGGGCGAACTTTCCAGACTTCCAGCAGGTACCATCAGAGCTGCCATAGTCCCAACGCATCCATTGATTCCGCAGTGCTCCCATATTCCGGGTATTATCTTTTAGTTGCTTATTTGTATTCCGGCTAAGATCCTTTGTCTGTTGATCTAGTCGGGTATTGTCAGTTTATTCAGCCGCATTCGGCCATTTTGTAATCCACAGAGATATCATAATATAAACTTTGCAGTCCTTTATCGCATTTGTTATTTGTATGATCATTTATATGTTGTAAACGATTAATCCTACACACACATTAGCAACATTTCCTAGACTAGCCAAGTCAGGAGCATTACAGTGGCATCAGAGCTAGTTTTCCTGCCAGCCTAAGGGGAAAATTAGATAAGGATCTAGATACATCATTACCAGCAAGTGGATTCAAAGGAGCACAGATGGAGCCTACACCCATTCGATGCAGGGAGCGTTTCTATAGTTGCAAAGTGCCTTGGAATCCAAATCACAGATGTAGGGGTAAAGGGAAGGTGCACATTGTTGAGGTGCACTATGACAGCGAGGATGAGGAGATGCATGTGAATGCAACCATAGATGCCTATTTGGAGCAATCCGATGAGGCTAGTGACTCTTGCGCATCTGAGGGACAGTTGTATGGACAAGATGATAGTGCATGTCCTTCATCTTCCCCATCAGGTAATGTTGAGGATTCAACACTTCAGCATAGTGGTGACACTTGTGAGGATTCATATGTGTTGGCACTTAGACATGATGAGATTAGGAGGTTGGATGACCTACCGGTGGGTGTAGACATGGCTTCCAGGAAGTCATGTATGGAGAATGATGAGCTTCCAATGATGAGTGAGCCACATTTTTCATCTTCTCAGTCACCTATGCTAGCCACGACACATGAGGATATCAGTGGCATTCCTGATATGGTAGAGGAGCCTTGTCTAGGGATTGTACACAAGGAATATATGGATCTGTAGACCCAGGAGGAGAGGTATGGCTTAGAGATAGTTGACCTTACACATACCTATCAGTATGAGGAGAGTGAATCACCACTCTTGGAGATTCCATTGGTGGATCAGGTTGTGGAGACAGACAGCTTGTTGGGACACTTACTCCCATGATCGATCTACAGTGATGAGGATGCACTCCTCCTTATTGGTTGGAATGACCATAGCACATGTCTAGACACATCTGTATGGGATCTAGGCGCAGATGATATTAGTAGGGTGAGTGCACAGGAGGATACAGCTGCCCATACAGGATATGGTGTGATTCAGATAGGGGTTGCAGTTGGTGATGGCGTGCAGTGGCATACATGAGGACCTAGTAGCACAGGGGACAATGGGTAGTTCAATGCCTTATATTTTGAGGAGTGTGTTGTTGGGGATTCCATTGTTGACACTAGCAGTGAGAGGCATGAGGTAGCACCTCAATGGGATTGTGACCAGGAGTCACGACACTTGGCAGGACAGTTAAGAGTCAATGAGGACATGATCATGGCAGCCACTAGATGCATTGATGATACACATGCATTGGTGGCAGGTTATTGTTGGAGGGCCTCGATGGCATAGGATAGTTCAGATGGGGGACTTGGCATTGATGACTTCCATACACTCAGGGAGAGAGTGATTGTGATGAGGGCCGACTACCAACAATTGTTAAGGGATAGGGATTACCTATTGGAGGTTGGCGAGATGTATCACAGGGCACTGAGGGAGCAGGAGATTGAGGTGGACTGACTCACTCATGAGTTGGTGAGCACACGGAGATTCTCGGAAGGCACATAGACAACCCTTCAAGAATCAGAGTCCAAATTAGAGGATCTCCTTGAGGAAATTAGACAGAGATCCACTACATCTATTTCAGCAGAGAGTCAGATATATCCCTCAACCACATTGCGAGAGGATGTTGGTGGTTTAGCAGTGGAGCACCAGTTGAGGGAGGAGCATGAGGAGTACCCAGGATCAATGATGAGTATGGAGAGATATGATCCAGAGATACATGAGGATGTCCATAGGTCACAGGGACTACCCTTCACGAGGGGTGTTGAGATAGTTGAGCACACACGTACACATGGGGATTCCAGAGGCAGGGGCAGTTATGAGGACACTTCCATTTGTGTTCCAAGATTGGTTGACCTTCATGTAGAGAATGACCCCATAGTACACCTAGGATCCAGGATGTTGCAGGTGTATACAAGAGATCACATGAGTATGCAAGGGCACACAATGATGAGTGGTAGTTCATAGAGACATATAGAGTTGTACAATGGGATTCAGGGGGATGCACTGGATTGCAAGGAGATGTACCTAGTAGAGCATGGAGATTCCTCTCCCTTGCAGCAGTATATAGATCTGGGAGATCACCTTCACTGTAGCAATAGTTGCGTGAGTGATGATGGATGGCGAATTATTGATCCGCAGTTGGTGGAGGTACCTGTTATCCCCGATATCTAGGGATAACTAGGAGATCATGTCTCAAGGCCCACATGATCCCAGACATGGAGTACGAGAGCAGATTGACTTGAGCATGGCCCTTGAGGGCCCATCTTTTCTTCTTCTCAGCCATACTTGTCCTGCCAACAGTACCAACCTCCATCACTACCGGTCTGGGCTTGCATCAGAAAAGGCTCTTGCTCCATGAGGTAATTGGTCTGAGGTATCATGGTATGTGTCACATTTGATCATTATAACCTTCTTATGTATG
>JZKD02S1674008.1:463174-475702 GCA_000966675.3 Picea glauca
TACTTTTTACTACTCCCCCGTCAACTCAAACACTTTATATTGCAGTTACTATCTTCAGGTTTGAACTCTCGACATGGCATATAAACAAGTACTTTTAAACATTATGTCAAACCTTTAGATTACAGTTTTTAACATAATTTACCAATTTTAATCAAACTTGACCCTTCAACATTGAACATTGAAAACCCTTTAATTGGGGAAAAATCTAATATTTGAAGAATAAAAATATAAGTTATGTATATAGAATTTAAAATCATAAAGATTTTATTTATTTTTCTAAAATTTATAATTTTCAACCTTTTGTACTAGTAACACTTCAACTTGAAAGCATTTGGTTGTGGATCTATCATCTCTAACCAATTAAGAGATTTAGAGATTTGGCAGAATCGACTTTCTCAACTTTCTCAACGAGCAATGAATGTAATATGATAGGAATGCATAGTTCAAGTCAATAAATTGTGTATGGATACCATAGTTGATATTGTATTGAACTCCCCAAAAATCTAGATGGTTTCTTGCATATTGCTTTCAACAAAGGAGGATTTTTTTTAATTATTAACAATTAGCAATATTGAAAAAAAAATTTAGATGGTTTCTTGTCATATTGCTTCCAAATGAGGACATTTCTTTAACTATTAACAATTAGCAAAGTTATCCATATTCACTTTATAATGATTTTACATTTAACTTGATTTGGTGGAGAAGAAAAGTATCTAATCATATGTAGCATTGGATGGTATATATCTATTTTGGAAACTTAAAAAATCCAACTTCATGAATCACAAGGGGTTATCTCAATCAATTGTCACCAATTTTGTTGGGCATTTGGCTAGTTTTGTGCCAATGGGTGCTAAGTTCAAATCCTTTGGGTGAGGCACATTAGTCTCCATCAACTAGTTTACTGGAGATGCCATCCATGAATATGGGGAAACATCTATTGAGTTTCCCCACAAGGATTTTTTTGGAAACAAAAGTCCAACTTCATGGACAACAAACTTGTTAAAGTGTTTTGCTTAGTTATGTTGACAGGGCTAGGTTTGGTGGTAAGGATCAAAGGACTTATTATTTCCAAATCCGGACTGGAAACTTGATCTTACCTCACTATGGTGGTAACTTGTCTGAGTCCCTAAAGTGGTTAGCTCTTGTGTGGTCTTGTGAAAACAAAAAGGAAGTGTTTTGTTTGGTTATGCGAAAAGGTTAAAGTGGCTATGGTTGGTTGTTGGATCAATTGATTTCAATTTTGCATTCAAGAATAATCTATGTTTGTTAAGATTCAAGGAGAGACGAGATGATTTTATAGTTATGGTGTTTTGGAGCAATTTTTATTCTTAAACATAATGTTCTAGATAACAACCCGTTGAAAGAAGTTAAGCATGCAATGCACTTCTCAAACTCAACATGACACTAATAATCAATCTTCTTTCCAAGATATTTTGAGCACAATGGTAGAATAAGACCATGAACAAATCTTCCATGCAATTGAATTTCACATGGCCAACGAAACTTGATGTTCATCATTTCCTCTCTTGTGATTAAAACTCTTATAATCCAAGACAATAATTTGTAATTCGACCAGCATACCATATTTACATTGACTCTTTTATCCAAATAATATTTCCAAAGGATTCACAAAGTGAATACATCAACAATCAAAGATAAGCAATGCTAGAATATATCATATTCAACAATACACGAGTATCTCATTCAAGAAATGCATGAAATAGAACATCCTACATTGACGTGGCCTTTTATCACCATTTAAAAGGCTTAGAACTAAGGCTCATCATGTGTAGGTGCGAAATATAGAGATACTAATTTTTAAAAAATAAAGCTTCCAATTGTAGAATATGACCTTGTCAAAATTTATTTTCTTGAAATAAATGTGCATATTGCTAGTAAATCTTCATAATATTCTCCAATCTAGCTTTGTAATGTTAAATATGTCAAGAAAGAAGAGTTTAGAGTTAAAAAAATTATCAATGTGCCATGAAGAAAAATGTTTTGAAAAACTATGCAAAATTAAAAAAATTATCATTTGTTTCCATGAAGAAAAATGTTCTAAAAAAATATGTAAAATTGTACCCTTATCATTGGGATTATATATATTTTTTCTATTATTATGGGTATGCCTAACATCCTCATATTGTGGTGTTGTTGTAGAATTGTTTTTATGGGCTAACATATCAAAATGATCTATAGATTGGTCATTATACAATATGGTGTTGTACTCTTGTATTTAAGTCAAACTTATTCCCAATATTAATTATAACCTTGGCCTAAATTGTATCTATTGCCTCATTTTAGAAGTTAGGGCTACAACATCTGTCTTGTCCCTCCTTTGGGAAGACTTATTATTCTAAGATAGGTTTTCTAGTAAAAATGATTGATTTTGTTATGGCCTCTTTGAAGTTGTGTTTGTATAGTTTGTATAATTTGTGAGAGTTGTCTATTCATTTTTTGGGTCATTGCGCTTTGAGGGGGAAAAAATTGAGCTTTGATATCACTATTAAATATCCTAATGTATGTATTTCAAACATGCTCAAAACTCAAGGGAATTTAACAAGCAATGCACATGTTTAGGTTTTGTAAGGAAATGGTGATCAATCTTCCTACTAGATCTCTGAAGCGAGGTGGTAGAATATGACCACCTACAAGCCTCCTATGCAACCAAAATTCATATGGCCAATGATACTTAATGCTCATTGCTTTCTTTCATGTGGTCAAATGCCCATGGTCTAGTTCACTAACGTGTGGCTCAATTGACTACATATAATCTCATTCTTTAATCAAATATACAAAGTGATCCATGGTGAGAATGCATCAACCAATTAAGCATGAGAAGTTCTATAATAGTTTAGCATCAATAATAGAGGATGTGCACAAGGAATACCTCAATCATAACATCTCACCTTACTCACACAATGTAAGAAACGAAGGGGTGAAACCCCAAAGTACCAAAGAAGGGAAAGAAACCAAGAAGTAATTTGATCACCACTTTTAAGGATGAGAGCTCAAGCCCTTGATATGCGTAGCTGCAAAGTTTGTTTCTTAAAGATTAAGATAAATAGGTACCTTGTTAAAAATTCCTCTCAATAAGAAAATGTGTTATATCTCACAACAATTCTTCATAATATCCTTCAATATAGATTTGGAATGCTTATTATAGGTTAAGGTATATTAATTTATGTTAAGAAGAAAGTTTTCACAATAAAGAATGACAATTGCTCAATACATAGATAAGATGAGATAAGATAAGATAATTCTATTAATGTCCATCAAATGAACACAAAAGTAGGTCAATGGGATTATTGATTACAATGGTGTCGATAGAGAAAAATGCTTTTAAAAAATATGTAAAAATTTGCCTATATTACACTAATTTCAACTTCATTTTTTCCCAATCATAATGTGGTCAAATAACTACATATTTCAATATCATTATCAACTTTGTCTAGTGTGGGCCAATTTCTCAAATTGGTGAGTGGATCATCTATGCAAAATTTAACATTTTTTTATTAGATTAAAGCCATCCCTTTTCAGGCATTAATTAAAATTAGCTCATTGTAAATTCAACAGGTAGGGTAAAACCATGAGGTGCTTTGACTCTTTTGAGTGTAAGTTAATGGCTAAAGTTCCTCCCCCAAAAATGACTTTCTTTTGGTCAATTAGTTGGTAGTAAGGGTGGAGAAGTTACTGAGAATATCCGTTATTAGGACAAACACCAAACACAAAGCTAGTGGACACATATGTCATCTTAAGATGGCACCACAACCACATCAAAAACTAATGGATACAAGCTTATAAGTCATGTTGTGGCCTAGAATGGGAGCAAAAATGTTTACTCCATACTTTTCTCTTTAGTTATTAATACATTAAGAGAGGACTTCCTTCAAGAGTTTGTATGTGATTTGTTGCAATTACCATTGCAATTATAAGAGGAGTTCCCTTAAGAGATCTCTTTGATATTTATTGTATAACTTTGTACTACAATAGTGAATGGATCAAGACTATGTGCTATGAGAAAAGCCCCAAAGGACTCCTGGATTGGCTAGAAAACTTGTGTTGCTCTTATTTTCAACTTGATTAAATTTTTAACTTCTTGGGAATTTGTTTTATTTTTTGAGCCTCTTCTAAAGAGCTCTAACAATTGGCAATTTAGAGTCTCGAGATGAAGGTGGTGAAGCGAATTGCTAAGCTAATGTTGTTGGCAACCAAATTGAATTTGCACAAAAGTGTTATGTTTATTACTCCCCTGACTAGCTCCCCTTAAGCTTAGCTTAATGGACAATATCCTAAGATCCTTCTTATGGGCCAACTTAAAAGCGGTCAAAGCATAAAGAGGCTCTCACATAGTTAGTTAGAGCCTTTATTATACACCAAAAGATAGTTGGGGACTAAGATATCATGTCTACGACTCAATGAAATTGGGGCCCTAAAATTAATTAAAATGGATCTTTATGCTCAAGAATTTGGATAGGGTTATTACAAAAGAAGTCAAATATCGCATTCAAGAGTAACTCTCCTTTAAAGTCACAACAAAATTGGAGCCCTAACAATAATTAAAACAAACCTTTATGCTCAAGAATCTAGATGGGTTTATTATAGAAAAATTCAAATACGTGTAACTTGTGGAAGGATTGAAATTGTGCAAATCCTTATTAATTGTAACTTGGCTAATGCCAATAATTGGTTGAGATGAAAGCCCCCCATTGACAAAAAGCTTAATGAAACTTGGAACCTTATGTCTAGGATCATAAACTAGCTCTTTATAGTCATAACACTTTGGAAAGCTCCTCTTTGGAAACTTTCTATGTAAGTCTCACCACTAGACAACTGGAGCATGCAATACAAGCTTGAGAAATAGATTATATGCTATGAGGTTCCTAAGTGACTCAAAATCAACATACTTGAATTGGCTAGATTGAATTTGACCTTTAACTTAGGCCACTTTTTCCAATCTCTAATCTACATATCATATAGGTAGACAAGCATAGTGATGCCTCACTTACATAAGCATTTGGCTAAGAACCATGGAGTTGATACCTTGCTCGCATAAGCATTTGGCCAAGAACCATGGGGTATCCACCAAAGACTTACCCTCATATTGCACAAGAGGGGACCACCAAAGGAAATGCTCATGAAACAAAAATGCAAACCTCGATGAATCACTTTTCTAAGTCAACTTGAGCTTGATCGTGATGGCCTCCTAGGCCTTCCATATGTTTTTGGGTACAAAATTACCCAAAAGTTTCAACCAAGAGAGATTCGGGAGAAAGGTTTGTAAATTTAAGTTGCACTGACTCTTTTTGCCAAGAGGTGAATCCTCAGAGATAGAATTTCAAAGCAACACCTTCTAATATCGTTTACCCTGAATTGCATAGTAACCATTTTATAAACAAAACCTTATTGTATGTGTGGGTGTTAATGATACCCATTCCTCTAGTCCTTAGGCACACAATAGAGATGCAACTTATTTTTTGAAATCGTTTCTTGCCACTATAGAAAACCTAGAGAAAGTTAGGCAAGATCTTTTCTAGGTCTATGGTAAGCCATATCATAAGGGACCTAACAGGATGGGTAGTAGACATGCATGATAGCAAGGACTTTGGAAAAATCTAAAATTGTCATAGGCTTGGTGATCTATTTATCCATATTCTTGGCTATTCTTTGAAGAACAACTTCTTATAATTCTTTTGGGGATGCTTAAAAGGTCAAAGGAGATGTCCACAAATTTAAAAAAATGATCTGGTTGTGGCCAAGACCACTCTGTGTTAGCCATCCACTAGAGTTCACATTGGCTTTATCTATAGCATTGAGTTTTGACTGATTGTAGCTTAGACCTACATGTAGTGTTAAAAATATAGAGACAATTTATTGTATTATCTACAATTTTCTTCTCTCCCAATGGGGTATAAAGGAGTCATTTGCAAAGTGCCCATTAACTAATTGGCTAACATCTAGCTCAATCAAAGGAATGTTCTTGATAATCCCTTGCAAGACTCTTTGTTGGAGTAAATAGCCAAGAGCCCTGACATTGATAACATAGCACATCATAGCTAAGGAGTAGCCTTTCCTAATGGACATGAACATGTCAATTTCCTTGGATTTTGCCTAGTTGATATAGAGGCAAGATTTAACATCTGTAAACAAAGTTTCCACAACATTAAGAAAAAATTGGTTGAAGCCTAGAGCTTTGAGTATAATAAGAATGTATGTCCACTCAATTCTATCATAACCCTTCTCAAAATCAACTTTAATGAACAAGGCATTTAGGCCCATGCCCTCAACTTGCTCCATCAATTTCCAAATGACTATAACATTGTCTACTATGAAGCGACCTTTGATGAAGCTTGCTTCTTTAGGTCTAATAATCTTAGGTAGGACGTGCCTTAGTTGTAAAATAAGAACTTTGGATAAGATCTTGTACAAAATGTTCAACAATGTTATAGGTCACCCAATGGTGATCAATTCAAGGTTACCAACTTTAGGAATAAACCTTATCATTCCTTGTTAATGTGCTCTCCGAGTGTTTTCTGAAGGATGGCTTCCTTGTGCACATTCAATGGGTTCAACCCAATAAAGTCCCATGCGGCCTTATGAAACTGACATGGACACCCATCAAGTTTGGGAGATTTACCGATTTCCATTACCATTAGAGTTGTTATCATCTCTTCTAAGGTTACCTCTTGGTCACATAATCTTTCATGCTTAGGAGACGATTGTTTGAATACAACCTCAATACACTTTTGAATAGCCACAAGATGTTTCTCCATTGGCCCCTAAGATTGAAAATTAGTCCAGTAATGGCTAACAAATTCCCACCATATATCCTCATTCTTGATAACACATCTTTCCATCGTTTTAAGAGCTTCAATCCATTTGGTAACCTCTTTAGTGGCCAGGGGTTTAAAAAAAGCCTTAGCTATCATGTCTCCAATATTGATTCAATTTAAATAGGCCCAAATTTGAGTGTTGCATGCTCAACAAATATCATCCACATATAGGAAATTCCTACACTTATCAACTTGTGCCTAGAGGGTCTCATCATATGGATAGAACTAAAGAGCCTGCGATAATTCTTTTAACTCTTTTCAAAACAACCTTGCAGAACTTGCTCCTCACGAAGGCTATGTGTTTGCCAAAACCACACATGAAGGCCACGTCTCAATTGATTACATAATTCATCCATTCAATCCATTTAACATTTCCCCTTGCCCTTAGTAACAAGTTCCAATTCCTCTTAATGGATTCGACACAATTTGGGTGCTTTAGGTGCGATATGCTAACAAGATATATTATTTTTTGCATTCTCACCTTAGCATCCTCTCCATGAAACATAGAACATAATTGATTGATGATCAAAGAGGGTAAACTCCCCCAACATTTGCATTGGTTTACCCCCTCCACAATCAAAGAAAAAGGAATTATGATCTAATAACATGGTTTTGTCCAACCTTTTCAAAATTTTGTCTTTGTTTTTCCTAAAATCTAACCAAGTGAACCACAACTCAACATAATCATGCCTTTGAAACTTACTGAGGTCATGCAAGCCATGCCTAGTCTTTAGGCCATTCCAAGTCGTTCTCGTGTGGGCATATTGGAATAAGGTTCACTCCTCATGTATCATCCTAGTTCTCCACATTATTAAGGCCCCCACATATTAGCCACTCAACTTCAAGGTCTTCTGCCAACTAGTTCTAGAAATCTACCCTCTCATCAACGCCATCTGAAATGTAAATTGGCTAGGTGAAGCACCTAACCATCCATATAGAGAAACAACCACACCACATGATGTGTTTGGTTGTACCCGTGATCAATTACATGGGTAACAAGCCTTTGCGAGAAAAGAGTGGCCACTCTGCATCTACCCTGTGCATTATTAGTTAAAAAATAGTAGAACCAAACTAAATAAAATTGAGGGTCATTCTTAAGAAAAACCCTACAATCTCGATGCCTTGTAAAGATGTCTAAATTTGAATCATATAATGAATTATTTGAACCATGGTTTTTTTTAATGGGGTTTATAAGGACTTGATCATTCCATGATGGGCACTTTATAAAGAGACTTCAACATGAAATCCATCTCCTTGTCCTTGACACCTGCCAAAGCGCTGTAGAGGTTTTACAAATAATATTATTCTAAGTTGTTGCAAGCATGACCTACACATCTATGGTATACAGTTCAGGTTTTTCAATAACTCATCAACATCTTCATTGACTTGAGGGTTAGGAATTAGAGGTGGAGACTAAGTCCCATGCTCCCCTTAGGAGGAGGTGACCTAAGAGAAGCCAACACGCACTTTCCTCATAATTGAGGCCATGGGCTTGGAAGGATCCATTCCTAAACTAGTGAGGCTCTTACCTAGGTGTGTCTTCTATGTTGATGGTGCTTTATTTCCTTTATTAATAACATGGATTTATCATTTTCCATCTACAATAAGAAACACCTTTTGAGTCTAAGCCTCAAGTGCATTGGTTTGTTGAGTTTCAAGGGTCTTATATTTGGCCATTAGGGGGCAATTCCTAATTCCGTGATTCCATATTTCACACATAAAGCATGGTTTGACTAGTTATTATACTTAATTAGCTAATTAAAGAGATTCCCCGTGATACCATTGTAAACAAACTCTTTGAGATATTTACAAATATTAACCCTAAGGTAGACTCTCTTATGTAGGTGAATGTTAAATACTTTATGTGGCTTGTGGCAAACACACTTCCTTATGGGAGTAGAGATGCATTCTAAGAAGTCCCAAAATTACAAAGGTATGCCTAGGAACTCTACCCAAATTGGACAATAAAGTTATGCAACTTCATCCTTTGAAAAAGCTTCTGGCCATTTTGACAAAACAACCAGAGTATTGCAACATGTGCAAGAGCTACAAACACCCACTTCAACACAATGACTATCTTCTTTAAAAGAAAACTAAAAAAATCGTTTAGTTAGGTTGTGGGTGGTTGTACAAATCCATTTAGCTTCTAGGCTTCCAGGCTTCCTTTATCATGGACTTAAGAACAAAATTTGCACAAATTTGGCCAACAAAATACCTTGAGGGGGTGCATCGTCCCTGTTCTTCACAAATAGTAAAATACTCATCAACAAAAATGTCAATTGGAGTTTCATCAATGACAATTTCATTAGCTCGTGGTAAACTTTTGGAACAAACTTGCATGGGATCTTTGGCAGTACCATTGCTCCCTCCTACATGTGGTTCTTTGGAAAATAACACAATTACCTAACTCAAGTAGTGGTGTGCCCATCATATGCCCTTTCAAGCCTTATGGTGGTCTTGCTAGGCCAATCGAGACATGACGTGACATTGATGCTATTGGGAAAGACTGCTAATATGACAAGATGGTAAGTAAATGTGACCAGTACGCCTCAAAGCCATAGAACTCCACATTCAAGATCAATGATAGTAACCTTCTTGATCTTAGGTCATTCCTTTTGGACATTATCTTGTCGTGGTCACTTAAACAATGTGAACCAATTTGAATCTTCCAAATGCCAAAACTCTCACCATTAAACATCTTCATTACTTGAACCATTGTAATTTCTACCATAATTTCACAACTCCCACTCAATGTGTGATAACCATGAGCAAATGTGTTGGCCTACAACAACTAGAAGAGGAAATCACATGGTTCTTCCTAATATTAATCATGCAACCATTATTACTTAACCTTGCTAACCTATTATGATACTTAACATCAATAAGAAATGATGGCAAACACCTTTAACATACACTTGACACTTAAAGATGCTAGCGACAATACCACTTGTCAGAACAATTGGACAAAGAATTTACTCACATACTAGAGTAGGCTTAATGCAATTGAATCTTATCTTGTACCACAGAAGGATAGGTCCATAGAATGTAATGAGTTAGAATTCATTGTGCAATAAGTTATATAAACTAAAAAAGCACAAACAAGACGTTTGTGTGTTGTCAAACACAATTTAAATCACATGAATGACATCCACACACATTGAAACACAGAGAATTAACCAAGATATAATGATGTAGCCATTAAAATAATTTATTAAGTAGAGTAAATGAAGAAAGATACAATGTCACAACTTATGCAATTAACATTATCGCCACAACAACTATACCCTTAAGAAATCTCTCCAGAACCAATCTCGGGGTTTCATATCCATTGGACTCCAAGTTGATTACTTATTAATGTCATGCAATTGTGACTAGCTTAATTCCACTTAGCTATTGACAATGTGGTTGAAAATCATCAGCTTCCTTTGCTCAAGCTCAATCTCCACTGGTCAACTATCAAACATGTTTTCAAATTCTAACCTTGACTATTGAACAACTCCATCAATATCCACTTGGAATTCAACTTGTTTGAATCACTTGAATCTCAAACATAGTGACTTAGCATCATTGACATAATGAGCAAGTGTTGCACAAGAATCTTTCTTGACCCTTGGGGAACTTCTTGTTGTGATTCCCCCTTTCTAGAAACTTAGGGATCATAACGAATATTGCAATTGTTCGAGAATGCCACCAAGGATGTCGAGAACATTCCCAATGTTTCCATCCTAACCCCTTTCATTCTAGTAACCACTTTCAACTTGTTCTTGAGGGCACTAAGTTCGAGTACTTCAAGGACAAGCTTGACATAGTCCCTCTTCAGAGGGAGTGATGGATTCAAATGTTATCACAGGGTAGTAGATGTCATGATGACATGTTGTAGCTATTGGAGAGATACCCACTGGCTTTGGATCCATGCTTAAGAGATGAGGTACATATGTTATCGCATGGTACCTGATATCATGCATAAGATATCCGATTTTTCTGTGGGAAACTTGATAGTCTCATGATGACATGTTGTAGTTATTCGAGAGTTACCCACCGGCCCTGGATGCATGCTATGAAGTCACTATGGATTCCCTGTGATGTATAGATTCATGTGTCCGACAATTAATGGTCATGAGCTCGTGTGGATGGCAACAATGTTAGAGTTTGTGCTCGATAGAATACCTTCCTCATTAAGAGTGAGTGTTGAGATTTTATGTAATTTCAAAAGTTATTCCTAAGTGTAATTGTATTGGTTATTCCTAAGTGTAATTATGAAAAGGTTTATTGATAAGTCATATCTTTTAGGTCTTTTAGAGTATAAATAAAAGTTATATCGAGTCATTTTGATCATTCATTGAATATAAGTACAAGAGAGTAGTACACACTTATCTAGGAGGCTATTCTTGGTTTGTGTCTCGGTCTCTTTGGTCTTGATTTCGTGAAAGAGCATTGTATGACATTGCACATGTTGGAGGAATCTACACCGAGGAAAGTTTGCAGAGTTTTCTCCCCCTTGAGGGTTTCCCTGAGGATATATCTTATTGTTCTGTGGATATCTATCTTTCAGTTGTGATCCTTTTGCATATTAAATATTAATAAAAGAATATAATACTTTAATTGTTGGAAAAATCAACACACTCCCCCTGCATGAACATTGTTGCAACCCAGGCATCCCTAAGTCAACTCCAAGCCTCCATATAGGAATCCAAGCCACCCCATGTTATTTAGGGCCCAATGCCCTCCTCTAAGATGCACAACTCTCCTTCTCCTAAGTAGGACATTTCCAAGCAAGTGAACCTCTCCATGTGGCCGTCGTGAAGGACATTCCCCATGTTGTCAAGATAACTCCAACGTCATAGGGAAGAATGCCAAGCAAGCAACCAATTGAGGTCAAGCAACCACTAAGAAAGCTATCTCCAATGTGTAAATCCATCATGGACCATTTAGGGGCTGAATATACACCATGTACCCCAAATCTCTTGAAGCACCCCCAAACATGGTGTAAAATTTTTCAAAGTAACCCGAAAGATAACATAAACTACAGAGAAGAGGATCGCTCCATGATTCAGTCCATTAAGTTGTTTCAATGCATTTTCGGGTTCAACATTAGTCACATGATTGTTTCAATGATTTAGTGGAACAAAGTACATGGACAAGTCTTAACTCAAAAACGTTTCCCTATAATTCATATTCATGTACCTAAAGAGATAAAAAGGTAGATAATTAAATGGTAGGAAAAAAAAGAAAAGTTTGCACTATCAAAGAATTGAATGGAAGGGGGTGTAAGAAGATGGTAATTAACAATTCAAAACTTCAATCTATGGTCACATATTCATTTTTTTAACTCGTCACATGTATCTAAATGACTAAGTATGAGTTTTGTCCACTAAAGGCCACATATCACCTTGGTTGTGTCATAATATTTGCAGAGGCACATCTTGCTTCTCAATCCATTGGTTAAGGATCCTACCAACTAACAACTTCCCATTTTCTCCTTTCCCTTTCTTTATTTCAATCCAACCTAGAAATATATTTTGAAACTTGTTATCCCCATTTTCTAGGGATAACTAGGAGATCATGTCACGAGGCCCACGGGTCCTAGACATGGAGTACCGAGAGCATGATTGACCTGAGCATGGCCCTGGAGGGCCCATCCTTCTTCTTCTTCGCCAGACTTGTCCTGTTAGCAGCAACAACTTCCATCACCATC
>JZKD02S1674008.1:483419-498751 GCA_000966675.3 Picea glauca
TTGGTTTCCTTTCCTAATCTAATTTATATTGTTCAAGCCACATCTTCGTTTATGTGAGTCATCGGGAAGGAGACTAGAGGTAGAGGATTTGACTCATGAGTCATAACTAGAGTTTGTGTTATCACCAAAATTATTGCATTAAGAGTAGTGAGGTGCATTTACAACCAAGTATGATAGAGATGTTGTCACATGGATAATGTTTCCATCATGATATGCCAGCTTAAAAGAAATATAACACTTATAACAAATAATAATAGTAATACTATATATTATCCAAATATAGATACAAACATAAATAAAAGTATCTTTATATACATGAAAGAGAGAGATTTGATATGTACACCTATTATAAAAATTGTTATATAAAGAGATAAAAAGAGAGATACTAGATTTGCACATAAATATAAATACTATAGATATAGTATTTACATAAAAGTATTGTTACAAAACAAATACAAATACCTTAACAATAATCAAAATTGTATTTTTACATATCCATATATGCATAAATTGTAAGCTCCAAGTTTTGTTGAGTTGAGTGAGAATACAACCTGCCTAGATCCATCTTAAATGATAAAAAAAATTACACCTCGAGAGATTTGATCACTCTCACAGCTTGATAGATCCAGAGTTAAGATGGATCTAAGTTGGTTAGTGGGTAGGTTAGGATCCTTTGCATAAGTTGTGGCTTAGGTGTCCTTGGAACATGTTTTGGAGCCACCCAAAAGGGATTCTTCACCAAGTCTCCACCAAGATGCTTTTCTATTCTTTTGGTTCTTAGCTTGAGAAACCTTTGCATTCAAATGATGCCCATGCTCAAAATAAACTTGCAACATAAAACACCATGTTCTAAATCCAATAGTTGTGTCTAGCTATAGTGTTGGCACTTCCTTGCAATTTGGTTAGGGATACCTTTGCTCAAATCAACATAATTCATATTCAAACATAGATGGAGGATGTTTGGACCCACAATAATAATTTTACCTAAAGAGTTACCAATGGCCATACAAGATTGTATTCTCTAGTATTCAAGAAGGAGATTGGGAATTCTTACCTAAATTGGGGCCTTTGAATGCAAGTTGAAACCAAGAAACCACGACTTGATAAACAAGTCATTTTTGTCTATAAAGTAAGGGCCATTACCAATATCTTGTGCTTTGACCAACTCAAATATAAAACTTAGAAAAAAAACCCTTTTGCAAATGTATGAATCATGATTGATCTATTTAGTAAAGAACCCTAAGAAGCGAAAATCCATGTTCATATAATATTTAGTGATGACCAATATAAGCTTTTAAACCTACAAAACAATCCATGTTTTAGAAAAAAATACTCTTCCTCCTTGACCCATACATGACCAGGATTCAAAATTAGAACTGAGGTTGTCTTATCCATGCCCAAGGACAACATAATAGACATCATGGGAGCAAGGAGAGACTTGTTGGGGACTAAACCAACAATAATCTTGACACCATTGGAGGTTGGTCTGGAAAGTAAAACAATGCCTTTAAAGTAGACTGGTTTACCTTGAACAACCCTATCAAGGAATGAAGCTTTCAGTGCTACCAAGGAGACCAACCCTCTTATTAGAGTAAATGTGATGCTGCATGATAAAGTGTTTCATCCATGAACATAATCTGAAGAGAGATTTCGTTTGAATTGATAGGGTTTTGAAATAACCGGAATTGGTAACTATGATGGGTCTTGGATATTAGAGCTACTAATGTCGTTGAATAAAAAATCTTATAGTCAAGGATGGGGTTTATTATGCATGTTGCAATGATAGTTTTGTTGAAGAAGTGGAGGGTAAAGAGTCTCAACAAGCTCAACCCTACTCTAGTGGCTTTGAATTGTTCCTAAGGGCAATGACTCCTATCGAAATTGCAACTGCAACAATGGGTTGGGAGTCACAACATTGAAGGCCCTATGGAATTTGAGATTGAAATTGGTGCCTATATATCTTCAAGGCTTTCGATAAAAGGTAAGTTCTCTTGTCTCTCCTTTGATGATATCTTGGAGGACCTTGAATCTCAACTTTAAGGGTGAAAACTTTTTGAAGTCTTAAATGGCAAAAAATCTAAAGTGAAATCTTGGTTGTAGTGAATGTTTTGTAATGACTAGAGGAGATTTAATTTAGCGAGAAACAAAATATGAGAGGATTGTTTTAATCATGGGCATGTGATGACCTCACGTTTGAAGGCACAATCTTCACAGATGATCACATGGAAAATGGGAAGCCCTCATGGTGGAAAGATATGAAAATTGACCACCATTGTGTAAAAACTCAAAATAACCTACATCAATAATGCTATTATTCCATCTCTAGAGTGGCGTGACAAAGACATTGCTACAATCATCATTCTGGAGGGAACTCCACTTCCACTAACCTCACATTGTAGGAAGACTATTTTGGGAAGGGAAAGAGGAGTCATGAATCACGTTCTTCGTATTAGTAAAGGGACTCGATTTTTGTGGCTCCAATCACTACAACAAAGCAATCATTGGTAATAGACACTAATCAAAGGCTAGTTGGATTGAATTCAAGAGAACTCAAGAGGAAAAAACAAAAGTGAGAAACTATGATCTATAACTAGGTTTTTTTTTTTGGATTAAAAGACTTTCTTTTTGAGTTTTATAAAGCAATAAAGCTAGAGTGTGGCTTTGAACAAATAAATTGGTGGGTAATCATTTAAAACCATATTAATATGGATTATAAATCACAAATATGAATCGTTCATGTGACCTCGTCTGAACCTATACTTGAAATATCACTTATAGTTATTTTTTTTACATGTTTCACATAAGTGATATAATTTTTGGTGTTTTTATTTAAAAAAAAAGATTGTGTTATCACATCAACTTGGAAATTTACAACCTAGAATAAACTTTTGTTGCAAATAACACTGTAGAAACCACCTTTATGTCACTATTCAAAACTTTAATGAAACTTTACCACCAAGCGGTTATTTCATGAAAAATCATGCATGAATAATACAAAAAGATGTATGGAATTTAAGCAAGAGTATATAAATAATGCCCACATGGGTTGTTCATCATGTGGTGGAGGTATCCAATAATATTAGGGAGTTGTAAAGTGCTATTGTATAATGACATCGATGTTGACACATGACCCTTGCAATGTATTGCCACTTATCAACATAATCACGCAAATTTAAAGTTATATTAAATAATGTTTACCTTCATTAAAAATATAAATAAAATATAAAAGATAAAATAAAAGATAAAGGATAAAATATCTTGTTAATGTCTCATACTTGAGTTACATTAAATAATATTTACTTTCATTAAAGATATATAAAAGATAAGATATCTTGTTAATGTCCACCACTTGCAAAACATGTGTTAGATTTTTTATTTTTTTTTAAATTGAGGGGAATTGGTCACTGGCTGGGATGACTTGGACGAGGCCCAGGTTCAAATTCAGCTGATTGCCATTATAAACCCTAAGCTAGTGTCAAGAGTTTGCAAGCCAACACTTAGTAGGAAACTTATGGCTTAATAAGAACTAAGACGTCTAGAGATACACTCGTGAGGAAGGTCCCACTCAAGATAGGCACCTATTCTTCTAGCCTTATCACAACAGGTCTTATCAAGGATTTAAACCCACGTAAGAAGAGTACAAGCACAAGTCCCTCATCGTTTTGTCAAACCACCACACTTTTAATATAAAAACACAAAGATGAACTTTGATCCACATATATATATATACATGTACATGAGTCACAAAATTATAACATGGAGTAGGCTTCATGTATTAAATCTCTTAATCAATTTAATAAGCAAGAAAACCATGTCCGATATCTTAAGTAAACCATTCATGTATTAAATCTCTTAATCAATTTAATAAGCAAGAAAACCATGTCCGATATCTTAAGAAAACCATGTCCAAAAGGTTAGACACCTTAGGCACATAGAAACCGCACACCCCACAATTTAACTTTTTGAATGACAACGACCGTCCCAAAGAGTAATCCATTTACATTACCATATAATTACAGGTCGCCATGCTCATCTCGGACTATATTGGGGGTTTATTCTTCCAGATTCTTCGTAGTGCTGTATTCTCTTAATCGTGCCTATAAATACCATTCACACAGAAACTCCACGTTTACAACTGCGCCCTTCTAAATTTCTCTCCCTTCCGCTAGCTGGCGCTGTAAATAGCGTTGCCTACGCATTTAGGGTTTTTTTTCCGGATCGTTTCCACTGCCATTTCGACGAAATATTTTTTTTCTCGGAAGAAATGTCGGGGATTCATCGATCCGCCAGCGTACCTTCTCGAAACGCTCTTCCCCCTAGGGAACTTCTAGACGATTTGTGCAGGTAATTTTGATCAGTTTTTCTAGTTAAATATTAATTTTTAGCGTTAAAGTTTGCTCACTTATGTTTTTCAGTTGCATTAGCAGAAGTTCTACTAAATTTCTTCAAAATACGTGACAGCAAAGTAATCTAGCGTTATCAAACTGGGATGGAATCTCATAGCTGGTTACGTGCAACTAAATTTCAGTAATATTGTAAAAACAACTAAATGTCAGTAATATTATAGAAGATGACTGAATAATAGCCTTAGATTCAGTTATTGCCTAAAAGATTGCAGAATTAGCGCCTGAAATTCAGTATTTCCATTGCCAGTGACAAAGTTATAGACTAAATTTCAGTATTTTCTAAAAATTGAGAATTATAACCTAATTTTGAGTGTTTTGACACGAAATTGGATTCTGAGCCTAAATTCTAGGAATTTTGACAAAGTTATAGACTAAATTTCAGTATTTTCTAAAAATTGAGAATTATAACCTAATTTTGAGTGTTTTGACACGAAATTGGATTCTGAGCCTAAATTCTAGGAATTTAGTGTAGTGTGGGAGAGTAATGACTTTCTGTCAGTAACTTATTAATATTACGGAGATACTAGAGTAGATTCTCAGAGCTGCTCACGGTAAACTAAATTTCAGTAATATTATAAAATATCACTGAGTCGTATCTGAAATTTTCAATAATTCTATCAAAGATTTTGGAATTATACCTTAAATCGTGTAGTGTTCTAAAGTATTGCAGAATTATGGCCTAGAATTAGGTATTTCCATGGACGATTACCCAATTATAGCCCAAATTTTAGAATTTTTACAAAAGTTGGGAAACATAAGTTAAACACGAGTGTTTTGAAACGAGACTATGGAGTGTGAACTAAAATTTCGGTAATTTCATCAAACGTTGGAGAATAATCACCTTAATATCAGTAATTTATACTTTTACAGAAGCATTACAGAAATACTAGGGTGGATTCTCGGAGATGGTTATGTTAAATTAATTTTCAGTAATGTTATAAAAGATTAGATAGTTGCAGTACAAATTTCAGTAACTATATAAAATATTGCAGAATAATAAGTTTTTTTTCAAGGAAATGTACTCGCGGAAAACCATCTGAATACTTCCCCATGATTCATGGATGGTAAGCAGGGTAAACTGTCGACCCTGATTACGGGACCTCACCCCGGGGAATCAAGAGATTTTGAACCTATGACCAACAAAAAGTATGATAAACTCGTGTCTGGCTGTAGACCAATTGAGCTAACCCTCGGGGCTTGCAGAATAATAAGTTATAAACTTAAATCCAGTAATTTTCTGAAAGATTTTGGAATTGTTGCTTAAAACTCAGGATTTCCATAGAACACCATAGAGTTACACTCGTGGCCTGAATTTCAGTATTTTCAGAAAATGTGAGAATTGTAACCTAGAATTGAGTGTTTTAATATGAGACTATGGACTTTGAAGTTTGAACCTAAATTTCAGTAATTTTATAAAGTGTTGGAGAACAATCACCAAAAGGCTAAAGGTCAGTAATACATAAATATAAGAAATAAGCCTGAATCTCCGTATATTTCACAGTATATGGTGCAAATTTTAGTATTTTGAGTAATAATCACATAATTATACCCTAAATTTCATGGACTGCCCATTGGATCGCCGAAATGTAACCTGTTTTCTTTTTTTTGTTTGTTATAAAATGCTTCTCAATTCTATGAAAATATAAAGTATAATACATGTGTTTAATAGAAAATAAGGAGCATAACGCCAATAGTTATATGTCCTAATCAACTGATCAAAATGGATGCCATCTAAGGCCAAAAAAATAAACGTTCATCTTGAAGGCAGCTACTAAACCAAAGTTCTAAAACTAAAAGGTCCATCTTAATCTTGTATCCATTAAGCATTGAGAGTGATCAAAAAGAAATTGAGATGCATATCTCTCAGTGCTTAAAAGATCTCCAATTATGATGGATCTACTCTAGTGTGTGTGTGTTAATCATCGCTATTCTTTTCTTAATTTTTCTTTTTTACTTTACAGATTTTTTAATAATGTTGGATTTAAAAGCATCACATTCATCCATACTGGGTTCCTAATTTTGAATTTTATATTGGGCTAATTGATGCCATGTGCCATATTACATTACACATCTCCCTCATACTTGGTTGTAGAATGCACCTCACTTCTCTCGATGCAATCACCACGTCAGCTGGCCAGTACATAGTCATATTATCCAGCTATGGGGATACCCCCCATCAGTAGGAGTGTCACTATCTTCAGAGGTAGGCCCCCATCCTTTGGCTGCAAGCTTAGTATTATCCTGGATTATCTCCCGTCTCTCATTTCCTTACTGGAGCTTTGTAGGGTGTGCTGGTTCTAAAATGGCCAAAGGAACAACAGGAAATTTGTCAAAGCGGGGCACTTTAGGAACATTAAGGGATAGCCAACTACTATGCCACTTCTGTGTTAATTACTAAACCCAGCAACAGAAATTTAATGCCAATAATTTTGTCTACCAAGAAATTAATTTACCAAGAAATAAATTTACTGCTGATATAACTTCTGAAAATTAGCTGAGTTCTAACACCTTTGCACAGAGGAAAATAACCAAGAAACCAAGCACATAAAAAACACATACACCAGAAATTACCCTGGAAACCCCGGTGTGAGGAAAACCAGTGAAGGAGGGGCTTTATTATGGCTTCAGAGGAATTCTACAGCAGCAAATATTTACATAGAAAATTCTTACATAAGATAAGTATGGATCTTTCAAATCATCTATGCGGCAATTGTCCTGAAAATAGGAATTGGGGAATCAACATGCTAAATTTTTTAATATACATTTATATTAAAAAACAATTTTTGTGAAAGTTTTCAGATTTCATCTTTCATACTTCAATTTCATACATCATTCAGAAACTATTTCATATTTCAGTTTCATCATTGATTCATTGATATTGATACAATCATACGAAATTCATATTCAAATTTAGCATACTGAAAGGAAGATTTCAACAGATTTTGCATTCCAAACCTGCCAAATGAGCGTGTTGATATACCAAATCTGCGTGTCAAATACCTGTTACATTGTGACTGTGCTGTTGTTCTTGAAACAATTTTGTTATTGTTCTACTCTCCAAATGTTTGTAAGCTGTTGTTGTTAGTGTTCTCAACCTCTCACAGTTTGCAAATGAAAATGTCAAAATGATGTTTTGTGGTTCGCGTTAGGTTTTATATTTTCTTCCATAGGTCATGCCCCCCTCCTCCATCCTCTTTCCTGTTAAAATCCCTTCATATTCCCATGCAACCTTGTGTTTTGTATTATTATTGTTGTTTTTGTATTAAGAGAGGATTTGTTTCCTCTACCTAGAAAATAATCCATCACCCATGGAATCGTTTTTAGTAAATGGAAACAGTTTTGAAAAAATGCACAAACCCATCAATTCTGTAATGGTTTGGCAAATGTGAGATCTCAATATGTATCGGGAGCAGGAGCAACATCCTCCCTAGGTGATTCCGGAACCTATGGCTCCAGTAGATTAATATTTGGTATAGTGCAATGATGCCACACATTACTGATTTACGTTCGATTAGAAACATAAGATCTCATGGTGTAAGGATTCAACTATAAATCAATTGTGCGGAGCTCTCAAGATTGAGGTCCCACATGTTTGTAATGCTTAGATATGTTGTAATATTTTGTCAATAATTACATTGGAGTTTTTATTCCCTCGAGGGTTTTCTCTAGTTCCAATACTCTTTCACATCTTTCTATGTAGTAAATAATGGGATCTCATCATGCATAACTTACATCCCTATTAACCACTATGTACATTTCAAAATTTGTGTTTGTGTTGGTTCTTCTCGCTTTAAACTTCACTTAGGTCATTGGCATCCCATGCCCAAGTCTCATGGCCCCCAAATTTTCTAGGTCATGAACTCTCAAATTGTTAACTAGGAAGTCAAAGGTTGGAGGTTGTGAGTCCAAGCTCCTTTTATTTATTTGAAAAGTTCCAATCTCTCGAACCTTGAATGTTTTCATTTGGGTCAAGGTTCAGGGAATTACTATTGCCCTCAAGTATCATGCTCCTGAAGGGCCAAGTCCCAAAGCTTTCAAAGGTTCCCCATTTAGCGCTCTTAGCTTAGGGAGTTCTTATCATTATATGGTTTGGCTAGTCGATTGGGTTGCATTACACAGATCTCCCTTTCAATGGGGACATATACTAAGTGATCAGATTTATCGATAGGTTTTGAAGTTTCCCTAGACCAATTCCTTTTATTTTGTTTCATATGTGATTTATGACCTGTTGCCACCTTTATACACACTTGAGTGACGTGGAAGAAATCTTCAATCCACTTGGTGTGTCCTTGAGGGCAAGTCTTAAGTCAAGGTGCTGTCACCTGATCATTGACTCCTCCGTCTAGGGCAACTCCTAGCGAAGCCAAGTGGGGTAGTCCCTAACACAAATACTATGAGGCTTGAAACTAGTCTAAGTACAAAAAAAAGTAAATCTATGAGTTTATTGCAGTAACAACAATTACAACAAAAGTAAATCAATCACTAGCAGCATATATCATACATACATTCATTGAAGTAAAAGACTCATGAAGAGATATTAAATAAGGAAATACTTGCATACGATATATTCAAAGGATACTGCCAACTGGTGCCTGCAAGTGAAATAACCATGAGCATTTAGAGATACTTCAAATGAAATAAAGAGTTGCTTTGCAAAATGAAAATTTTGAAGCAAATGGCTTCTTAGAAATGTGAAAAGATGAGACCAGTGCCAATGAGATAGTGTAATTTTAAAGTTCGGTTAATGTAAATTTATTTTATGAAATTGCTTGAAATGCTTGAAATAAACTAAGCTAATGTGTGGCCTCTTGGAAATATGCGGAGAACTTGCCGAAGCCCCAAAGGCTTCACCAACAAGTTCAATGAAGGTGCTGGAGGTCTAACACGGGGAGAACCTAGATCTCAAAGTTCTTGTCTGACTTCACACACTCCCTTCATGCGGTTTCTTTAACATTGAGATAACACCTATTGAGATTGTCCTATTAAAACTACTCCGCACTGACCAACCCCGGTTCTGATGAGTTCCCAGGATCGAGCTAGGATCGCAAGGGTTTAGAGCATACACCGGGGAGCTGAGGGGAAGGTTTATTTTAAACAATAAAATAAACTTGCATGAGACAAATTGCAGAAAATAAAATGTTGTGCTAATTACTAAATCCATGCTAACCAACCTCTTTGCAGAGGAGTTGAGGGGACTGGCTTATTTGCCAACTTGAAATTGCACAAAAGTAAACATTTTTTAATTACCACTATCCAACCTCTTTCCAGAGGAGCTGAGGGGATGGGTTTATTTTCCAAAATTGAAGTGAAAAATTGAAATTGAAAGATTGCAGCAAAACGAAACTAATCTAACAATTAAAAATTACTTTGCATAAACCAAAAATCTAATCTAGGATTGTTTGTGTAGGGTTTATGATTGATTTTATTGTTGTTTTCATCTTTTTAGAGTAGTGAAATGAAAAAAAAAAAACACATGAAACACACCATGAAAAGGGGACACAGAGACAATTCCTCTCGGGGTAGGGAGGATTGAGGTGGGCGCTAAGTAGCCCACTTATTTATTTGAGATTACAATGATTTTTGAAGAAGGTTTGTGGCCCTTTTATTAGTGGGGGACCATCAAACTTACAATATGATAGAAAAGAATGATTTAGAAGAAAGGTTAGGTGCCTCGGATGGTCTTGGAAGGTCTGATTCCTTGAAAACGGGCAGCATTTCCCCTTGGCTGTTCACTAAACCTGAAAAAACAACAAGTTAATGTGGAGGAAAATGCCTCAAATTACTTTGGGACAACCTGCAAAAAATATGTTAGAAGATGAGCAAAATGTATTCAAGAAAGCCTATGATAAACTAGTAAGTTGGCAAGCAGAAAAGCAAGATTTAGATGCACTTTCTTAGTGGTTTTGCTTGCTGTTTTAGGACAACAAACAAAGTGGCACTAAGTTTTCCAAATATGGATTTAAAGCCCTTAGAAAAAGAACTACTTCTAGCCTTTTAGAATTTAAAAAAAAAGAAGCATGCTAAAAGTAACTTTTCCTATGCTAGATCTATCTATGAGATGAAACTTTAAGGTACAAAATTAGATCTAACTTATCTTTGCATGCAAATAAAGTTTACTTAAAATTTAACTTTGAAAGAAACAAAACTTTGATCTTGCATGCAAGTAAAATGTTAACCAAAGAATATGTAGAATTTTTGTGAGAAAGAGAAAGGAATAATCTTTTAGCCTTGGAACCCTTGGGCAATGGGTTCTCTAGATAAATTTAGGAGGGACTATGTCTTTTAAATCCTTGAAGTTGTCGAAGAGACAAGCAAGTTCCACCACTACTCCAAGCTATGAGAACCTGTAAGCTTTAAAAACTTGGCAATAAGATTTGTTAACAAAAATTGGTGTCACCTACAAAAGAGACTTGAAAAAGTATATTAGTTAACCAAAACATGTATACAAATCAAAATCTCTAAATATAAATGGACAATATGATTTAACAACAAAACTAGATAAAATCCTATCCCACTGGATGATAGCACCCTTTCAAAGGCCAAATCAACAAACTTAAAAGTTAAAGCAAGAAATTAGGCAGGTATTACCTCATAGATTAAGCACAAATGACATCAAGCATCCACACACATGTATAACACACTTTCTTGACCTTCAAAGTAATTTTATTCCAAATGAAAGTATTATAATGGTGTACAACCACAAGCAAAACTCCCCAACTCCAACTCTTTTACAATGGAGCAGAATGCTTGGTTAAATAGCAAACCGGGTGACATTCCCAAAGAGGGGGGGCACCGATCCTAAACAAAAATGACAAATGGACACATGGATTGAAGCCACATAACTCGCCACAAGTGAATGTGAGAGTGGAAGAGGAGGCGCCACATAGCCAAGGGAAGGTGGCGACCTCCCTTGAGATCTTCACCCTCACTCTAAATGCACTATCTAGCTAGGTAAGTGCGCCTTGCTTCTTGGGATCTCCATCAAGTGGAGAGAACTCCCCACTTGACTCACTCTAACTTACTCTAAGCCACCTTCAACTGCCACTAAGTCATAGTGAAGTGAGAGGGAGAGATAATTAACTAAAAACATGTTTCCACAAAAATAACGTTTGCTGATTTTTGTCTTTTATTCGACTTTTATTTACCTTTTTTGAGAGAAAATCATTTTTTCTTGAGTAAAACTCAATATTTACTCTCAAAAAGGTGGTACTTAGGTAAAGTGGGTATTATGGATGTGAAAACGAGTACCCGCAAGGCATATAATGCCTCCTAGTACTACTTTTTTAACTTATTCATCAATTACAATTAAAATATCCTGATTTTGTGGGAAAATTTTCATTTGCAAAAAACATTAAAAAATCCTAAGGGGGACTTAGTGCATTTTCCATATGACTCAAAATGATGACCTAGCATGGTAATATAAACATTTTATGAAGATTTTTAATGACAAAATCAGAAATATCTCATTCATACATTTTGTCAAACACTTGACTAATCTGAGATCTTAGTCTTTAATAAATGCCTTTAAAACAGAAAGCAACTAAAAGCTAAAAATACTTAAGTCAAGCAAATCACTGAACCATATTCTGATATTGCAACAGTTTAGACATATGATTTTGGTCCAATGACTAGGGCAAAAACACCACTGTGGGGAAAAACCCTAGAGAGATTATTTCTATTATTCAAGAGCAAATCTGAAATTTCTTTTACAACCTAGAAATTTAATGATTCCAACAAATTCAGAGATTGCAAATTAACTTATCTCTGCCATCTGATTTCTCTCTAGAAATTCGTGCCAACAGAAACAAGCTTCTAAACTGCTCACACATGCCACAAACTGCAGCCTGATTTCTGCCTGGGAAACATCAACAATAAATACACAGTAATCTTCCTTAGGAATCGTGCCAACAGGTACAGTACGACCTGTACAGACTTCTTCCTTGAAAATTGTGCCTCCCTCTTGCTGTACGAACTGTCCTTTTTCTGTATGGACTGTTCTTTCTCTTGTTGTACGGACTGTATGATGTCACTGTCTTGGGAATCATGCACTCCAATTTACTTTGGAAACTTTGCTTTAGAAATATGATTTGTCTCTCCTTTTCTTCTTTGCGAGTTATTCTTATTTTCCAAACATGTATATGTACTCTCTCTTTTCCCAAGAAACCCTAACTTATATAACCAACTCAATCTAATGGCTATCATAAGTCTAATTTGAGGGCTCACATTTAATGCTCCTCATTAATTACAAAGTAAGTAATAAATGCACATTAAATACTTTTGGGTCCCATAACTTAAAATCACTTTAAATGATAAAGTACATTAACTTTATAAAAACACTTTATTTAAAAGTCACTTTACAATTAAAACATGTCTAGGAAACTTGACTTTATGTCCCCACCATGACAAAACACAAAAACATGAATGAGGACATCCCTTGTTAAATTTTCAACATTTTAGACACTAGACTTGGATAACCAAGCTAAGGCCTAACCATTAGTAACATACCCCAACTTTGGAGGTATTTGAGTGAAAAAACTTGGAAATTGTAACTAGTTTAAAATGAATTTCAGGAAAGAAATAATTAACAAGTGAAAAGAAACACTCTAGAGTATGTACTCATGATCAAGTCTTAGGAGGCCAAGCCTTTTACAAAATCATGATGTTAATCTCATCTTATTACAATGCCCCACAGGGGATGGAAATGTGAAAAAATGGTGGTCAAATTGATCGGCTAGACTTTTGAGCTCTGAATCTTGAGCAAGTGATTGCTCAATCTTTGGCGGCTCAACTGCAAGTCCATCCTAGTGCAACTTGGTGGATAACATGACCCATTGTTCTAAAAGATGTTTGTGGGAATGCCTCTCAAAAGTACCATCAATACTAAGCACACCCATGTCTAGTTGTAGTATCCCACAGTCTGGAAGATTAATTGTGGAAGGAATTGTTATGGCGTCAATAATCGTTTTTTCTTCAAAGTTCTACATTTTCTATAAGATCAATATCCCAATAGGTTAATTGAGGAAGCAAAGTAGGTCCACAAGGGAGAAATAGATTGGTTCTTTGGAATGGACTACACCTATATTACAGCGTATGCATTAGAGGAACCCCCATACCCCCCCTCAAATTCGTCCAAAATAAATCACCTCTTCTGGAATTATGTTGATATATTGCCTCTGCCATTGTCTGGGTTAAATAACAACACAAGACCCAATTTTTACATGTTCCG
Organism: Picea glauca; assembly: GCA_000966675.3. Classification (NCBI taxonomy): domain Eukaryota; kingdom Viridiplantae; phylum Streptophyta; class Pinopsida; order Pinales; family Pinaceae; genus Picea; species Picea glauca. Next base: position 497,052 of record JZKD02S1674008.1, read on the forward strand.
ATTTCAGCGTGGCGAACTCAATTAATAACTTTGGGTCATGCCTAAATAGTGCAAGTAACTTGAATGTGTTAGAACTCTAGATTGGTTAGGTTGTTGGTATCTAAACGAAGAAGCTTACAGGGGCTTGATGGATTATGACTAGGTGGCATGTAGGAAACAAGAAGTGTTGAGGTCAAAGACAATCACCCTAGAAATCTCCTATTGGGAAGGAAATGAAGTATCCGGGCGTTGTGAAGTATCCTATTGGGTTTTACCTGAGTGGACAATTTCTTAATCTCTTTCTCCTTTCGAAGCATCTCATCATGGGAACATCGAGCTAACTCCATTGTAATTGGTTGTTGTTTGTAGCATGGTGCATGGATTGCTGCTTTCTGAGTATATCGGGCTGACCGAATACATACACCACATATATAACAAAAGAATTTGGTTGCAGGCCCGTTCTATCTCTATTTAAGGGGTATGGCACCCATTCCTTATTGATCTCTGGTATGTTTTAATAGCAATGAAGACGATGATGACAATGCTGTTGATGATGACGAGGGGAGCTCATTAATGATGCTTGTGTCATTGTCAACAGAACTTGTACATTTTGAGACACTATTGTAAATACCACCATTAATACTCAGGTAGCTTTGGTTGTTTTCTATTTTGTGATGATTTAATAAGGGTGACACGCTCATGCAATCCGAAGTTTCTACAAGAAATAATTCAGCTTAGCGAAAAATCGGTAAGAACTCCATAGATGGACGTGTGGTTGGAGTGAGGGGAGATTGATCAATGTTATCCATTTTTTGAGCATTATTTATCAGGGTTTATTGTTACCTAAAGCAGGGTTTTGAGTTTTAAGTCTATAACGTGGTCAAATTGAACACTATTTCCACTGCAACAACCAGGAAGCATTCTGAATGTCTTTCCTGAGAAATTGCTTTTACAGTCCTACTTTTGATGACGTCTAGCTTTTTTGACATGTTTGTAGCTCCTTTTTTATGGATAACCACTATGATATGCAGTTTGTAGTCTGTAACAAGTGCGTTTAGTTACAACCCATGATGGTTATTACAGTCAAGAAGTCAAGAATTATCTTATTTAAGATATGCACCGTGCAATGTGCACCTCTCCATGCCAGTTATTCATTCACACTTATACATGGGACTGCATCACCATTGAGATGATTTTATGCAACAAACTATTGTTGACAGACTAATATCCTACATAAGGTTATCCATAAATCTAGGTTAGTTAATTGGTATACCCATAGAGATTAAATCATGAACAGACAGTGTATACATATTGAAGATGAAAGATGCATTGGCACACAGTTCATGGTACATTGTTACAGACTACAAACGCACTTGTTATAGACTACAAATTGCATATCCTAAGTCACCTGACATGTCCAAACCCCCCTTAGTGTCGCGAATCCTACGTGTCCAACACCAAACGGTAGGACACGTGTCAGATACTCGTTTAGAACGTGTCATGTTCACAGGACACACGTGTCTTGAAAATAGGACACGTGTCCTACTCAAAAAAGGACCCTGGCTCATGTTTTCTCATGCAAGTTGTAGCTATGAGGTGTTTCAGTGTGCAACTAAGGGTTATTTTGCCTTAATAATTCTGTTTAAAGAGGTCCCCACCCCCTCCATTTTACCCGCCCTAGTAATTAATGGTAATGTTAAATTCTTAAAAGTGACATTCTC
>JZKD02S1674008.1:507902-527658 GCA_000966675.3 Picea glauca
CGGAGTCTTCTATTCTCGTCAGGTTCACATGTAGAGGTAAATACCTCCCGCAGCTACCATAATATTAACAATATTAAGGTAGAGTTCAGTTTTTTATGCCCCCTGAAAATATTGGCAGCCATCCAAACAACTCCAATGAAGATTAAGCTAATAGTGAAATGGCCGCCACCGTGTATAAGTTGTGAAATCAAGATGTCACAGTGATGGTACATCATTAATACGCCATAGCTGTGAAAGTTAACAGACACACACTATGAAAAAATAACACGCTTTCAACTTGTCCTATAGATAGGACTCACCCACAATGCTGAAACCTGTTCTAGGATACTAAAAGATACAATGATCTGAGATGATGAATTGTGAGGACTAAATAGTGTTCATATCTCGTCCTTTCCTTGCTTGATTCTAATTTCATTTCTAACCTTCACATATCCCTGACCGAGATTCTTCAAGAAGCTTTGTCATGGATCCCTGGTAATCTTTATTATTTCCCCACAAAGTGAGAATTTCAAAATATGAGCTAGTTACACATCGCTATTCACATGCTTCCTGATGAAAAAGATCACACTTCTAACACATAACCACCTTTGTCCTTTTATTATTTGTAATTTGAAATTGTGTTATAAGTTTTTGGATTATCCAACGTTTTGAGCAGATTCTCTGCCCATCATCAGGGAAAAAAGAAAAATGTTGACGGGAAGAGAATCTGCTCGAAATGCTGGATAATCCAAAATCTAATAATGCAGTGTCAAATTCCTAAATCAAAATGGACAAAGGTTACAACTGTGAAAATGTAAATCAATTAAAACAGAACTACCTAATAGAAGAACTAATCAATGTGGATATTGCAAAATTAGAGTTAATTGGGTTTGTTACTGCCCGATTTAGTGGTCCCGTGAAGGCCCTCTTGAGGCATTAAGGTGGTACCACACAGGATAAGTGCCCACTGTCACCTCAGTACAAATCTCCACTCCTACTAAAGGCTTTGGGAGGCTTCCCTAATCTGAACAAATTCATGCAACTTCACCAAAGATGAGTAGAGCAGTGCCTTGTATTGATGTCTAGACTCTAAGGTGAAGGTAGGAGTTAATTATCTGATTTTCACTGATCTGTAAATGAAACAAAATGCAGAAATAATACAGACCAAGGAGCCAAATATCACTCAAAACCTTGAAAAATATAATTCCTTTAACACACAAAGTTGAGGGATGAATATTCTTACCAAATGAGAGATGATTTCTTTGATTTACCTCTTGATAGGTGGTTGCAAATTGACTAATATCTTGCTGTCACACAAAGTTGAGGGATGAATATTCTTACCAAATGAGAGATGATTTCTTTGATTTACCTCTTGATAGGTGGTTGCAAATTGACTAATATATTTCTGTTCTGTACTTTCAGATTTGCAGATAAGTCAAAAAAATGCAGAAAACAAGCAAAATGCCCCTTCAATGCCACCCACATGTGTGAAAACACATGAGATTGATATATCTGTCGGCGGGGAAGCTTGGGCAGCAAGTTAATGACAATATTAGCGGGCTAAAATATCCTTGGATACAAATAGATTTAGAGTTATAATTCCCAAGGATCAACTAGCCCATAAGATAAAAATTCGAGCAGAAGCTAGACAATTATTTTTGTATTTTTTATAAACAAAAAATAAAAGAGATTGGTTGAGTTTGAAGTTTGATGGTTGATGTAGTGAGTCTTACCTTGGCCTTACAATTACCTTCCCGAGTGCTGGATTGCAATAACAACCCTTTCTTTGTCGGCTACGGATTTTGAGACTAGAGAATGGGTTTGGAGTCGAAAAGACTATCGCACCCAATCCAGTCTAGAACAGTGGTACAAGCTTCAGAATTCTGCCAGTAAAGCTTCCTCAATGGAGATAGTCTCCATTGGGTTAACTATGACACCGAGTAGAATCTTACCCTTGCTGAAGGGATCCCCAATAAGGATCTGTCCAACACTTGGCTTTGATTAACACCCAACACCAACAAAAAGGATGAGATAAAGTTGAGCGCCTTGACCTCTCTTTCCACGTGACTATGTAGCCCCTTTATGGATCAACCCAATCGTCTTGCAATAATCCAAAAATACTTATGGCTATTCTATGAAACACAATTAAAACGAGCCAAGAAGAAAAAACATAGAATAATCAACCCAAAAAAAAGTTTGCACTTGAAAAAGTTCTTTATTATGGCATAATGATCTCACAGTTCAACAACAACAATTGAGAGGAGGGGGCTAGCCTTATATAAATTTGTAACGGGTTAGTAAAAACCCCTCTCTCAAAATAATATTTGTTGACTTGTCATCCACAACTCGGAGACTAAGTCATGACAATGGAAAACAATTTTAAAAATAAAAAATTTCCCAAGGGGGGTTGAATTGACTCGGGGGCTTAATGTTTTAGCTTAAAACCTTGAAAAATGTGCCAACACTCTTCTTGAGAGGCTCACGGCTACCTTGATTTTGCTTGAGCTAAGCAATGACTAGCTTGAAATGTCTCTTTGACTTCAATGTGCACCCCTCTCCACTCCAATGCTCACTCGGAAATGCTAATGGTTGGGAGAAGAGGGACAATTTGCTTTGGAGTGGGTGCCAATTTGCATGAAGTGATGGCCAAATTAATTAATTGGGGAGTGATTTGTTTGGAGGAGTTTGACTCCCCAACTCCAACGTCTCTTTCTTTAACCCCACGTTCCTCTTGAATCAACGATTGAGCAAATCACAGGACTATGTGAGATATGGTGGCTCCTTTGAATGCAATGACTCACTTTTTGATTGCTAGCGACTCTTAAAGATGGCGATTGTCTTGAATGAGGGACGAATTACCTTGGATGAGGGTTGAGTGGCTTAGATGAGTGTGCCACGACTGGCTAAATCTCCTCACACTCAACTTTTCATTGCTTTGACCCCGTACGACTTACTTATCTTGGAGTAAATTGCCCAACAACTATGAGAAGAGGTGGAAGCTTTAATTATTTCTCCATATACACTTAGTACAAAGGCAACTTCCTTAGAGTGTCGATGGCTCCCTTTAAGAGCCCACGATTTTTCTTTTTTAACCAATAATCCACTTTCCTCCATATACATGAATCACTTTTTATTATAATCTTAGGATAAGGGGCAACCCCTTTTAAAATACAATGCAATTACCCCTTTTTGTCACTTGTTACATTTGAATATAACCTTTAATTATACCTTTTTTAAACCTTCCCCCTTTTTTCTTAACTTGAATTTTGTCGAGTCCACATAAACATTGCCACATTGAAAGATTCAGGCACATGGGTTTTGTTCGGAATGAGATTTAATTCATTCTTGCCATCGAAAGTACCTCTGGATGTCAAGGGATGACCACCCTTTGACAACTGATTTTGCCTTAAAAACCTATCTTTTGCCAAAACTTCAACGTGGCATGTCAAGTACACATCATGACGATCATTTTGAGCCCTTATTGTATTCTTGATCCCTTGGCCCTGTGCATTAGGATTCATGAACTTGCCTCGAGTGATGTGAAATGTTGTGAATTGTGAGATTGCCATGTTGAGAACTGTAAATGGATACTGCACCATGGCCAAGGAGATGTGTACAAACTCGATAAAACATAATTGTGTGGGAAAGACAGGTGCACGTAAAACCATGGGCATGACAAGCCCTACATAGTGTAGAAATTTTAGCTCAAATATACACTAAGTCATAAACAAATTTGAGCCTCCTATAAAGCTTCAACAGTAAAGCAATAAACTCAACACTAAATTGTACTTTATGAGCAGAAATACTAAATGACAGAGATCTAAAACTAAAATAGCAGTGGAAATAATAATGAACAACAGACAAATCACTCCATATGTCACTATTAATTTATGGGAAATACCCCTGGAAAAATCCAACTTTGAAAAACCAGTTCAAGGAGTTTCTCCTTATTGAGCTCAGAGAAATTTCATATCAGAGCTTACAACAAGTAATCAACAACAACAAATTCATGAAAAATGTGCCAATAGACCTCCTTAATTTGCGTGCTAAAAACTACACAAAATAGACCTCATTTTCTGCAATGTATAGTCCTTTTAACAACAAATAAAATCTCGATATCTATGCACATTAGCAGCACTGTTTTGCACTAGTTTCGTACAAGACACCTAGAAATTTGTGCCCTCCTCTTGCCTCGATTTTTGTGGCTCAATGCCACTGTATGGCTTCTAAAATAATGTTGTAGGACCTCTTTTCTCACTAATGTCAACTCAACATTAAATGCTGCAATTTTTGGAGAAGCGTGCCCTCTTCTCTTGGAAATTGTGCCCTCCTTCAACTGTACAAATCCTCTCTTTCCTTGGAAATCGTGCCGCTCCTCTTGCTATACGGACCTCCCTCTTTCCCTTGGAGAATGCGCCCTCTTCTTGCTGTTACTCTCACTTCTCCATGAATTCAATCTCTCTCTTGAGAAAAATGACTCTACACCTTCCTGCTCAAGCTCTCCTCAAAGTGTTCACCCTCTCTCCCTCAAGTGTTGCCTTTATGCAATTTTAATGTGTAACTCCTCTAACCCTTGGTCTCCTTTGAATGACTTTTCACTTTCCCTTAAGATCAACGGTCACGACTTGATATTCCGTTGAGATCACTTAAGTCACTTAAGTGACCCACTTTTCATAACGTCACTTTACACATTAAAAAAATAGAAGGCTCAACTTTATAAAACTACTTTATAAAGTTACTTTATAAAAACACATTATAAAGTCACTAGGGAGAAAATGTGCTTGGTCACTTCCACATGCTGGGTGTCGCCTATGCAGAAGTACCTTCGAGCTACCAAATCTAACACATAGTGTGATCACCCCTACAAAACCAATGGCTCCTGTAAACCATGTATTCCAACAAATCCATCTCAAGGCCTCTAATCCTATTTAGGACGAAAGGAATTGAGAGTGGGGACTAGAAGGACCGAGCATGGCCGTCCGTCAAAGGTGATGTGCATTGAGTAGATTTGTTGATATAATCAAACGTCCTAATCCATTATTTGTGATTTCCTTGGGTGAATTCGAGAGGTCATTTGAGCTCATGCAAATTGAGATACTTACATTTGAGGTATGGAGATAACGCTTGCGGATCTATTCATGGAATAAAGGTCTGTACAATAGATCGACATGTGTGCATATGGTATAATTGCAGTTGAATTACAACAACTATGCACCAATCTAGTTGCACTTTGGATTGAGGTTGCTAGTCCTTGTTGAGATATGTTGTCTCCGTTCTTTGGGAACATGAATGAGCATGTGAACTATTGATCTGGTATAGACTGGTGTTGGAATCTATTGAGTGTTGTTCATTTGATTCCTAGATCCAAGGATTCGACGATGAGTCAAATTGATCACTGCAAGTATTGGAAGCACACATAGATATATGTGGATCGTTTTTGCTTGCCTATTGTATGAGGTCCAATATACCTGTTGGTGATCGATCTGGGAGAGATCAAACTCTATTGCTTGGTGCTATGGTGCTGTGTAAGACCTATGTGAATAGTTTTTTAGTGATCGATTATAGAGGAGTGTGCTCCTTTGAAGTCAAGGATGGATAGTTTGAGTTTTTGAAAGGTCTCCAATGCTGTACTTGATTGAGACAAAAGAGTGTATTGATCAACCTAAAGGGCACATAATGGACATGACTCTTTTGCTAGATAGGGTTTAATTCTTTTGCTAGATAGTGAGTGGAGGTGTTTCCATGCTACTGTGAATGCCCAATCTGACTTCTCGCAGAGTGTAATTGGACAATGGAGGTCGAGGTGGACAATGGCAACAACAATGTGTTCAATCAACCACGTTCAAAGCTCAATTACCTTCCTAGAAAGATATAGAATGAGATTGAATGGCGTTGCATGTGCTCAACATTTGATTCAATGATTCAATCCATGTGAGAATCATTCCAAAAAATTGACAATTTGTCAGTTGTTGTGCAAGCATAGTGTTATTTTGTGTGCATTATATGCCCATTGTCAGATTGTAAGACGTGTGTAGATTTTGTAGTGTTAGCTTGTTATGATCTCCAATCAAAAGGTTTCCACACTAATATGGTCTGCAAAAACAAAGTGTTGGCTAATGTGTAGTCTTGGCTAGCAATTGTGGAGGAGAAATTATTGGAAGATTAAGCTAGATGGATGAAGGTCTCCTTCTCCTTTGTGGAAATTGTGGGTAGGTTATGATTGGTCTTAAGCCTCTTGTAATCCATGTAAAGGCCCCAAGTTTTTTTGTCGTTTCAAGTTTATAAATCTACCGGGGAGAGTGGTGTCGACCCTTGTGGATGCCAAAGGGGTGAGCAACAAAAGATAACTTAGTGGATGAGCATGTTGAGAGTAAAATGGGAAAGGCATCACGAGGATTAAGGTGGAGCATTGGTGGAAGCAGGTAGTGGTTAGTAGGGTGGAACGACAAGAAGAAATCACATGTAAAGGGGCATATTGTTGTAAGATTGATTTAGGTATGAACACCCTTGATTCAGTGGTTCATTAGTGTAAGGTCTAGACTTTAGACATAGATCTAAGTGATAGAATTAAGGGGGGCATGTTGTAATCCCATATACATGGTTAATAAAGTTTGAGCAGGGGGAATGCTAGGTTAGTATCGACTTGGTCAAGAGTGGGTTTACAGTTGGTAGTTTTGATCCAATGGTATTGGCCCATGTTATTCATTTGCGATGAATTCTATTTAAAGGCAAGGTATGCTCCATTGTAAAGGGCCTAACTTGGTCGGCTTGGTTGGATTGGCTAAGGGTAATGAAGATATCATTGTAGATGGTTTTCCCAATAAAGGGTTTTTACAGTAAATCTCTTGTGCAAATTATGTGTTTGTAACTTTGTTTTGCTTCTCTCGTTGTACTCGATTTTTAATTGTAATTCCATTTTCATTACTTCTTAATTCTAGCATCTAGATGGATCTGATCACACAAGACCTCATGAACAAATCTCCAATAATAGATCATCATGCAACATTGACTATAAAGTAGCCAAGAAATGGATGAAAGTGATCTTATCACCAACTTCTTCTCTCTCTTGAATGTTAAGAGAATTGATGGTTAACAAATTTTGCGGGCTTCTTCCTTGGTGCCCTTCAAAACCCTACCCATATTGTTCTTCTAGGATTTATTGTGTTTGTATGTATATATTTTTGGCACTACTTATGTACTATTTTATTTATTGTTCTTTTGCATTTCTCTCATAAATGCTTAAGAACTCACAATGATTCACCAATCTTTGTAATTTAACAATCCCATTTTTGATGCAGGCGCGCCCCCAACCTCGGCACGAACACGTCTGCTCTCACAGGATCTTCTTCTTCTCGGCCCGAAGAACTCAAAGGTTCTTCTATTTCCCTATCGGGAAATCTGCACCCACAACAATCTTCCCCCGAGGTCTCCTCTTTGTTCCTGGGAGATCAGCTCGATCTTGCTATCTCGCGAGTTCGTGACTCAAGCTTTCAACTTTTCCTTTCAAATCTTGCGATACCCAATCTGGCGATACGAGTATAGCTCCTTCCACATACAACCGTGAGCTAGGCTTAACTGTTAGCGCTTCTCGCAACCTCGCGACCTCACGACCTCGCCGGTTTCCCGTCGAGTTTTTACCCTCCTAGTTCGCGAGTCCCCGAGATGCGCGGTCCCACCTTATACTCTGCCACGCGTCCACTAGAATCTCGGCTCCTTGTTACTTCGTGGCTCGACGTCCACACGAGTCTCGCTCCTCGGCACTTCGCGAGTTGAGGATCCTTTATGCCACCTGTATTCCACTCGCGCTCCACTATGGCCCACACTACTCCAGCTGTCGGAATGTCGCCTTCTCGCGACCTCGCGATCCCTGTGGCCAAATTCTCGGACCTTTTCTAACGAGGTCCCGAGACACGATCCCTCGCGCGGATCCAACGGTCCTCCTGTGCCCCGAATCCAACGACTGTCCTTCTCTCGCCACCTCGCGACCTCGCGACTTGGAGTACCCAATGTTTGGGTTTTCAACCTGCGAACTCCCGAGTTCGCGAGATCTCTCGCCACCTGTCCTCCTCAGATGGACGGCTATGATCTTCTCGCTCCTTCGTCAACTCGCATCCTCGCGCCTCGCGACTTTATACACCCAATACTTGGGCTTTTACCCTGCGAACTCCCGAGTTCGCGAGATCTCTTGATCTCTTGCCACCTGCCCCCTCAGATGGACGGCTCACAGCCTCCTCGTCACCTCGCCACTCGCGAAGCTAAAGGGCTTCCCTTTCGGTCCTCCAACGTTCGAGTCTGCGAGATGAGAATCTCCTGACACGCATCCTCCACAACGAACGACACTGATCTTATCGCGTCCCGCGATCTCGCGGCCCTGGCTGCACAACCTTTGGGGTTTCAACTTTCGAGTTCCCGATACACGATACCACGTGTAGATCCTATGACTTCTATGGCTCGGAATCAACGACCCTGCCTCTCCTGAGCTTCCAACTCTTCAGAATCTTCTCTCCGTAACCTCCTTGTAGCTCTGTGAGATCTAACGATCCTCGGAACTTCGCGAAATCTCTTTAGAAGATTTCGACTGTCCGTTCTTCCTTGGTTAATCCCTGAGACGAAAAGGAGTATCTCTCCACGAGATTCCTTTGCCGCTTCGTCAACCTGCGACGTCCTCCTCAACTTCACGTCACACTTGTCTATGCTGATCTTCAATGACTCAGAGACCTATCCCTTTGAGTTTTGCTAGATCACTTCAACCTCAGCGAGGTTCCTTGCACGCACTCCTTACGGCAAACTTCTAACACTTCAACTGTTCGAGCTTCTTTGACTCTGCGTATACCTGTAGCACTAGTCCTTCAACACTTCTGCTCAGTTTCACGACTGAGACTCTCCTTAGCCTGCGCACTCCTTGCACGGCTTCAATAACCCAAATCAACTTCTGGGCGAATGAGAACAAAAGTTCAACTACTGAGCCTTTCTCAACGCACTCTTTGCGGATAAATTCGACTGCACTCTTTGCAGGAATCTCCTGGCTCAGATAGAGAAACAATTGAAACTCATTCCATCTCCTATTCAGGCTTCAATTTGAAACATGAAATCACATGCACAGCATATACAAAGCAAATGCATAACAGGAAGACAAACATTTATGAGCACAACCTCAATACACAGAGAATAGACACATAACCATGGATTTGAATCAAAGCTTTCTTCTATTAATTCAATATCTGTACATGGATGTTCTCTACACAGTTCTCTGCTTGCTCCTCTCTTCTCTTGAATGCTTGATTGCTAATAATACCAAGATACAATGAGGGTGTCTATATCTGTTTTCCCTCCTTCCATCTAAAATTGTCTAATCTAGAAATAAATCCTACCTACCTGCATTTACTAGATTAAATGCCTTCTTATCTACTTCAGACAAGAGTGTATGGCTTGAGGTCTGATACAATATACAAAAGGAGCTCCTTCATAAAGGATTCATTAAAGGTTTGGCGCTTCAATTTCAAATGTTTTCAAAGTAATATGTCATGTGTTAAAAAAACACATGCGCTGCCTCCATGCTCGCTTTGGTAGCTGCGATGCTCCTGCATCAATTTTCCAACTTTGGCAACAAGGGGACATTAATATTAAATTAAATTGAATTATAATAAAAAGAGAGACTATCCAATAGAACTATTACATGAATTAAATGTTATATTTTAATAATAGTTAAACTGTAGTTTAATATTAACTTAGCTTGAATATCGATGGCAAGATATGCATAATACTCTTTCAATTGTTATACAAACACTGTAAACTATTGATCTTTTATGATAATGCATGCTTAGTATTTGGTCACTGAAGACCATCTAATCTTTGTGCACTTTCTACTTCGTGTGTATGGATGTGGTTGAAGGTTTGCATGTGTATGTCGGGACATGCACATGATTTCAAAATTTGGATTCATTGTGGTTTGAGGGCATTCCAAAGTTTTGTGCTTGTGTGCATGTGTGTATGTTGCACAAACTAAAAACCGTATCATTGATCAAATTTCATCAAGTTTCCAATTTCAAAATTGAAAATAACAAAAATTATAGTAAATACAAAGGGAAGAATTTAAAGACATGAAGCAATATTTTCCTATGTTTTGAATATTTATAATATCTATTACAAATTGTTAGTTGAGAATTTGAAAATCAAAGCTATCACATCAAAAGGTTTCAAACAACATTAGACGACTTACTCTCACTAGTGCCATGAAAGTTGACAACCTTACCATCTATGTCCTTGAGACTCTTGGTCAAGGTGCACTCTAGGTACTCATCGCTCTCCACATAAAGTCTTTCCTTGCAAGAGTCACACTTTTCCTTGCAAAAAAAAAGTCCTTTCTTCTTATGAAAGAATCTTTTTTCCCTGCAAAAATGGTTTCCCGCTTCTTACTATTGTTGTTTTTTTCACTCGTCAAACTCTCTATCAAAAATTGTTCTTCTAAGTCTTCTTACCATGGCTCTTTTTTAAGTTATACAGTTTTTTGGCATGTGGTTGTCTTGTTCTATCAGATGTTTTTCTTCTGGATTTTATCATTACTTTAATGCCTAGTTCCTTCATTTTTTTTGGAGAAATGCATCATATATTACTTCATGGATTAAACAGTTACATAATGGAACAGAAACAATTATAGCAATTTAATAACTAGGTTACAAGGAAGTTCCCATCCTAAAAAAGCCATAAAATGCAAACATGTGCCCCAGTTGGAACTTGGAAGGGATTCAAAATCTTTATGGAAAAACTAAATTTGACAATAACATTCAAAGCCAATTCAGGTTTAAAAAGCCTCAATTCCCTAAGCTAAGAAGGGATGGTTCCTCAGGAAAACTAGGCCTACATTGACATTTCCGTGGAACTGTGTGCCATAAATATTTGCAACTATCCCTAATCATCCATGTGTCTCAAGGAGGATCTTTTGAAGAAAGTGGGGCAATAAAAAATTAGTTAAATCTAGCCTGTAACTAAGCCCAAAAGGTCTTGGCAAACAAGCATCTTCAAAAGACATGCTCAATCGTTTCATCCCTACCACAAAGCATGCATGAAGCATTTGAAACACCGACTTTATGGAACTTGGTTTAGACAACCAAAACTTGGTGGAGCATAAGTGATACCAATGCTTTGTTCTTCAAAGAAGATTGAGATTTCCAAATATATTGGCACCTCCTTAACCAACATCCTTTCAAGATCCCTCACCCCCTGCCTTTTGTTCAAGTATGGAACAACTACAGAGAAGTGCCTTACAAGGTCTAAAGGTCCTTTGCCACATAGATTTAGAAGGGCTTCACACTCTTCCATCTCGAGTGCTGCTAGGTAAGCCCTGATCTATGAAGTTGCTTTTTAAAATGACAATTTGGAGGGATCATTCTACAGATGTTCTCATAAACACATTTGTTTGATCGATTTACCTTTTGAGCTCAGATAAGATCGTGCTTGAGAAAGTTAGATACTATCTACGAGCAACACACACCCTTTCAAGTGGAGCTAAACTTGAAATTACCTAAATGTGATGAGCATCTTGGATTCAGTGACAGAATACAAATTTCCATGGAGCAGACCCCTCCACTAATAGTACATTTATTACTCCCCATGTCTTTTCCCCTGTTAAGCAGCCTATAAAATGTTGGAGAAGATACTTAAGAGTTTTCTATGGGACAAGCAAGGTGGGGTGAAAGGTATTCATCCGATGGCTTGGGGTATTTGCACTTTACCAAGGGATCAAGGGAGATTGTGCATCCTCAACATCAGAACTCAAGGAGCTTCCCTTGCCTTTCACTTGTCTTGCTATTCAAATGGGGTAATTAATAGGTACAAACAACTTCATTATTATCTACAGAATGGGATATCTATCTTACTTGAAGACATTCACGTGTACCTAAAGAAGTTATAAAACGCTTAGACCAATTGCAAAAGATGAGAGATGGGTTCTTTTATAGAAAAGGCTCAGCACAAGATGCATGCCAATGAAAGTCACTCAAATTATGATGATTTCCCTATCTAGTTGCAAGAGGGAAGGGGGAAAGGAAAGATTGAGCACTAAATGTGAGTACTACCACATGATTGATTCTTAAATTGGGACTCCTGTTGTGCCCATGATTCCTAGATTTGAGACCCATGTTATACCACACCTGCACCTAGTGCTTCAGCCATGCTTCGGGTAACTAAGGTTATGGTGTTTTGCCTTTCAACTTCGAAGGCTACTAAGATTCTGATCTAGGAGTGGTAAATGTGTATAAACAGGTACAAATTTGTAATAGAAGTAGCCAAAAAGTTACTGGGAAATAACTAGGAATTAGAAAACTAGTAGTTAGCTGGATCTTTTGCCCAAGAGACAAATGCAAATGGTGTGGTAATCTTAAAACAAACTTGAAAGTAGAAGGTTTTTCTAGAAATCCTTGTGTAAGGTCCTGAGCATGAATGTTTTATTGTGAGTTGTCTTATTTCTCTGCGTTTAAATCTGATGTTTGTTTTGTAATATCTTATGAATATATTCTAAAGATGTGCCACAAACACTTGTGGTAGAAAGTTGCAAGTCTAGAGTCAGTAGGCATATTGGTTCCCAGATCATTGGAAACAGAGGTGCAGAGTGGACCCAACAGGAGTCGGGACATATTATGACATTAGAACAAATCCAGTGCTATAAACATTTTCATGTATTTCCTTGAATTTCACATGTTTTAGATTCATAATTTGTGTTAGTTATTTTATTTATCAAAAGGTCTAGTTGGTAACAATGTCAAAAAAGATATTGCCCTTTTCTCCTTATCCAGTACTTCATTAGAATATTATTTTTGATAGTCTTTAGCACTAAGTTGTTTAGTTGAGGAATGCCTTTTACTAGAATTTTCAACACATTATCTGGAGTTTGAGTTTTACAAGTATTTTATGCTCTATGTAAATAAATATTTTTCTTTAACTCTTAAAGTGTTTCAGAGTTGTGCAGCATTAAGACCTTATATTGCACACATTGATGACATATATAAAGATTTCACTTCCTACAAAGTTCGTGTGCCAGTAACTGGTGCAATAATCTTGGATGAGTCGTATGAGAGGGTATGTATGGTGTTGTGAAAGAGACTTGTACTCATTACACATTCTAATTAGGATCAGTTGTTTATAATTTTGATTTCATTGGTGAGAAATTTGTACTATTCCCCTTTGAATCTAGATGTTGTCTAATTCGATTAATGCCATTTGTAGAGCTTTGCTTTTTGATTGTTTATAATTTATTAGATGAACCTGATTTGCATGTGAGTTTCAGGCTGCATTTATTTTCTGTACAATTTCTTTTCCCATTATTGTAATTGTATTTGGCAAACCTTGAAAGTTATTCAAAGTCTCTTTTCTAGAAAAAGAACAAAGAGGTTAAAATCAAAGATCAATGCAGAAAAAATTGTTGGGTTTAAGACATTTTCAAAACAGTAAATGTTAGTGCAAGATGACTTTGATTTAAGAGAGTGATAGTCTAGACGCAGTGAAACACTATGTATAATATGTATCTCCCTAATATGTTGAATTGGTTAAATGCCTAGAACTTGAGTCCTTTGGTGACATAGATTCTGCTAAGTTAGGCAATCAACTTAGCTTTGCCCCTCACTATTTGATTGCTATTCAGTGGCATATGATAGCCCTTTTCTTTTCGTTTTTTAACAGAAACTTGGTAATTTGTTTTATTAAAAATGGCTTTAGCATAGCTAACAGCACTTTTAAATATACATATTCTCTTCATGATTCAGGCTGTTTGAACTTTGCACGGATCAAAAACAAAATACAAGGCTTACTAATATTCTCTGGCAAAAGTTCCCAGTTTTTACTACTGCGGTATATCCTATAGAAGATACCTAGGATACTTGTAACTTTTAAAAACATAAGCTAACAAAAGGTGTGATGACTTGCTGCCTCTTCCAGGCCTGTAACAGTGTGGACTGTCTCCTGTTTTCCTATTTCCTAGTCTTCTATCAGCTGGATCATTGTATCCTCTTCCCTGTGTTCTCCTTGTCTCGATACCTGCTGATTGGAAGCCACTGATTGTGCATCTTTACTCAGATTCTCTACCAGTTTTTTTAAGAAATTGCACTCTGCCTCAAGAGTGACCAACTGTGGTTTAACTTGTACCAATGTGTTAATGACCTCTGCGATTTGTGAGGTGAATTGCTGCCCATATTCATGAAATTTGGAGATGAGTGTGAGGATGGATGCTCCGTTTCCCTTTACCATTTCCTCGTGTGTCCTTAATATTCTACTGAGTTCCTGTAAAACACGGTGGTCCATAATGTGTGGTTCACCTTCTGTTTGCAGTAGAGAAAGTCGACACTTACTGTTGTGAGGTATCCATAAGCCTGAATCAAAATAGAACTTCTGAGATTCAACCCAGCACTCAAGGGATATTCCCCAATTATCATGCATGCATGATTCAGAGAAGAGACGGTCACAGCCTGAAAGTGAAATAAAAGGAATTGCACTCCCTACAGGTGTGCTCAAAGCACCCTTTCCCATATATTCAGAGACCAATTCACACTCCCAATAACATGAAGAATTGTCTGTATTAACCACCACTGCCAGTATACAGCCCAAATTCAACAAACAGAATGCGAGCTGAGTGATAAATATACCAAATGTCAACCTGGGAGTCAATACAGCCCAAATTCAACAAACAGAATGCGAGCTGAGTGATAAATATACCAAATGCCAACCTGGGAGTCAATACTAAGGTCTGATGTAAACCGACTGCACAGGATTGTCTGCAGCCAGTGATTAGAAACCAGAGCTTAACACTTACAATAAATAAAGCCCAGAATACCCTTCTTGAGGTGTTCAATTTCGGTACCAAAAAAACAAAAACCAGAGAAAACTCTAAAATTGAAGGCCAGCGCTTGAACACTATCCAAATTCAGCAGAAGAAGAACAAACATGATGAAAACAGGGCCAATCACCAACCTGAGTTTTGTTGAAATTTGTAACTGCGAAGAATATTCTAATTATAATTGAGTTATTTTTATATAGATCAAATCCCCTTTTGTGGATTGATCATGTCGGGTCTTGTATCAGATCAAATCCACTTTTGTGGATTGGTCAAACCATATTTATATGGTGGTATTTAAGAAGTCAGCCCCTAGGATTTATTAAAGTGGTTTTAACCACTATTGGGAGAGTTCGGCCCTGCTTAGTGAAGAGACATAACCCTAGCACCCCTCAGCTAGTATAAATAAGAGAAGATGGTGCCTCATTCTCTCACTCACTCATCCACTCATCTAGTGCACATCTTTTGAAGGTTGCTGCAGTTACAAGGAGGAGGAGAGAGAGGCGCATGCTCAGTCTTGGATTTTGCTGGTGGTCATGTCTTAAGTCTTGGCATTGTATTGGCTATCAATATTAAGGAGGTTTTGCTGGGTTTTCTCCCCCATGAGGGTTTCCCAGGATAAAATGTTGTGTACCTTGTGATTGTGTTTCTTTTAGTGATCCTCCTTATGATGTTATTTTGGAAATGCATTGAATGCTCTAGTAAATTGAAAAAAACATAATAGCAACACTAAAAATTAACATGGTATCAAAGCTGAACTAAATAGAGCACCTTTCACTGGGTAACCAAAAATGTCACTATTGTCATATAGGAAAATTAGGGCTTTTTATTGGAAATGAATTTCTAGCTAAAAACCATCTAGGGAAGTGCGACCTACCGTAGTGCACTCTTTAACAGCTTGAGCACACCATTTCACTGGACAGAACCTTCGAGAAGTCAAACCCTAGTTTTGACTGGTACCAGAAAATGAGGAAACCAGAATCAGTACCAGAAGTACTAGTCCAGACTTCCGCAAGTCAAGTTTCAAGGGGTAAAACTTGAAATTTTTGAAAACAGACAGCTCCGGCCTACTCGCCTCAACCCAACGCGTCTAGTCCCTAGATCAGAATTCCAAATTTGAAGTTTGAAAAATTAGGGTTTCCTCATAAAACCCTAAGTTATAGCTGCAATTAAAGTACCAGTTACAGTTGCAGTAGTAGTTGCAGTTTCAGTATCAATATCAGTTGCAGTGCCAGTTCCTTCATGCAAGTTGCAACACCAGTTGTAGTGCGAGTTCCTTCATGCCAGTTGCAGTGCCAACACCAGCGACAATACCAATTGCAGTGAAAGTTTTTTTATGAAGTGTTGGGACTGTTGTTTTATTGTCCTAGTATGCCTTACTGCCAGAGGTATGTATTTACACATGTTTAAAATGTATTATCATTCTAAAGGGTATTTGCAGGAGAAAGGATCTTTTAAATCATAGATCCAGATGGATCACAGATCCAACACATTCAGAGGAATACTGCACCCCAGGTTTGATTATTATAATATGCATCTATTTGTTATGACATTATGAACATCTAGGTTGTATGATGAAGTTATGACCTTCATACTAAATGTTATCCACCAAGTTGCACTAGGATGGACTTGCAGCAAGCCGCCAAAGATTGAACATTTTCATGTTCAAAATTCAGAGTTCAGAAGTTCAGCCGGTCATTAAGATCAACCTTCTTTTACATTTCCATAAAAATTTGTAATAAAAGATGTTGCATGATGAACTTGTAAAAGATCTTAGCCACCTAGTCTTAAGCATGAGTTATACTCTGGAGTGTTTTTTCACTTATTTATTATATTTTGTTGTCTAGACAATTTATAATTTATAAGCTTTTTCACTCAATCCCTCCAGAGCTGGAGTATATGCCCATGGTTAGGCCTTAGCATGGATCTAAGCCTAGTGTCTAATGTATATTACCATGCTAAACATACTCCTAGAGTCTCATGGAAATGTGCTAAGTCCCCCTTAGTTTTTTTCTTTTAATTTTTTTAGTTAATTAAAAATTTGTTAGAATTCGACAATTTTTGACTAAAAATTAAAGGATGTATTAAAAAAATGGTACTAGGGGACTTAATATGCCTTGGGGGTGCTCATTTTTGGACCTAGAGCACCCATATTACCTAAATACCCACTTACTTGAGCAAAAATAGTGATTTTAATCACTTAAAAATAATTTTTGCTTAAAAAACCCAAAAAATCAAAATAAAATAAAAAAAAATCAGCAAAAACAAAAAATCAAGGAAACATGTGGGGACATGTTTTGAGCAAATAAAGCCTCAAAAGGCAAGGTGGCAGTCAAAGGAGACAATATCGATTTGATTGAGGTTGAGTGGGTGATTTGTTATCAAATTTTAAACATGTGTTCATTGGGAAGTGCGCCCCTCTTGGAGAGGTGGCACATCTTTGAGTGGGCAGCCCATCCCTTGGAGAGGTGGCGCCCTCCCACACTCCATTAGTTGCACACTTGTCATTATTTGGGGCTGTGGGAGAGATGGCAGCCCATACCTCACCACTTGGCTCCCTTCCTCCTCACACTTTGTGCACCCTCCCTCTACACATGGTGCGCCCTCCTTCATTTGGAATCTTCCTCTTGTGCTATTTATACAAGCTACTCTCCCATTGCAATCTAGTGGGAGCTGGGCTAAGGATTGCTATTGCATTGTAATTGTACTATCATTGTGAATTTGAATAAAAGGCTTTGGAGGCTACAATCTTGTGTCAATTTCATGTGTGGAGCATCTATGTCAATGTGCTAATTTGTGAGGTATATTTGCAATTTATTTCTTTCTATCTTTCAATTGTCAGTAAGTGGCCATTCTAGTAGAGCTACCTCCAAGTTGGATAAGATTAGAAAAACTTGTATGCTTGATAGTCTTATTGCTTATGTACATCTGAAATTTTATATTACATATTCATTTTGCTTAATGTGTATGTCTTTATGAAGTTTTCTGTGTAGATAACACTGTTCTACTAATCCTTTGTTGGCAAGAGATTTATAAGTGTTGCAGGTTACATACTTGGAGAGGAAATTGGTCTAGTTTGTACCTATCTTTGTCTTCAAAATCCAAGAAAGACATAGTCCCTCTTTGACCCATCAACAAGACTCCATTTGCCCAAGTTTGCAGCAGGATCAAAGTGACTCCTTTCCTCTCTTTCTCACTCTTTAAATTTCTGTTTTGGTTACTTAATTCAAAATATATATAAAGTTGAGTTCAAGGCTGAAATTCTAAATTACTTTATATATGTTAAAGGCAAGTAGATGGATCTTAAAGCTCTTTTTGAAATCCAACTTGCTAGTGGCTGAGTTTTTCCTTAATCTTTAGAGAATTTCTCATAGATAAAGGTGTCGTATTTCAAGGGTTTAAAAGATATATCAAAGACTCTTTAAAGAACAATTGTAACTGTGATAAAATTAGTGAGCCAAAGGAGGCCTCACTTTGCTTTTCCCCCCAGGGGGGTGTGTCGTGTTTGAGATCTTTGTCTTGGCTGGCTTCATTGTCCCTTTTTGTCCTAAGTGCTTTAATAAGTTCACATTAAGCTCTAAAGTTAAAATCAAACTACAACTTAGTTAGATTTTCTTTTCTGCAAAATCAAATAATCTTTAATTTGCTAGTTAGCTTTATTTCTTGCAATTTCAAGGTTGACAAATAAACCATCCCCTCAACTCCTCGCAAGAGGTCTGGTTAGTGTGGATTAGTAATTAGTATAACATCTCAGTTTCAGTATTTCATTTATTGTTTAAAATAAACGAATTCCCTTGAGTTCTCAGTGCGGTTCCTGACCCTTCTAGTTGTGAGCTAGTCTTGATTTGCTGGGAGTAAGTTCATACACGCTGAGCTGGTCAGTGGTGATAAATTAATTAGGACAATCTCTGAGTGGTATCATTTGTCTAAGACCTCTACCCTGGGTGGATTGTGTCAAGTCAAGGGGTAACTCGCCTCCTTGGACTTGCAGCACACCCAGTCGACAAGTTTTAGATTGGTGAATGATACATAAAGAGGCCCAAACAATCTCATTAACTCAAAATCAATTTACCTTAATAAAACACATGAACTACATTGCCCACAATTACCTTTAAGACACTGGTCTCTTATTTACACTCAACAAAGCCATATGCTTCACTTTACACTTTGGTTATTTATTTAAAACAATCTAATTTCACTTGCATCTAAAAGCTGTGTCTAAGTATCCTTTTATGCAAGTACATGCTTTATATGTATATCGTGGATGAATAGTTGATTTGTGTATTTTCCAATTTATGATTGATTGTTGAAAGAATAATAAATTCCTAGATTTAATTTCTGGTACTTAGCTTAGTTCAAGCCTTCGTATATTTGTTAGGGATTACTCCCTTGGCTTCGCTAGGAGTTAACCTAGACAGAGGAGTTGAGGATTAGGTGACAACACCTTAACTCTCACTTGCCCCCAAGGACACACCGAGTGGATTGAAGATTTCTTCCACGTCTCCCAGGTGTGTATAAGGCAACAACATTTTTTGGTGCCGTTGTCGGGGATAAATCTTTCTAATCCCGGAATACGACTTTTGTTTTTCTTTTATTTTTGCTTTGTTTGATGCTTCTTGTTTACTTAGAATAAACTTGAATAAACTTGATCATCTGACGACTCCACTTCAAAAATAATTTGACAAAGTATTCTGCAAGGAGGAACTCACGGTTTGCTTAACTTCATCCTTGAACCCGAAGGTGTTTTGGAGGAAGCTAGCCAAGCTTTCTTTTCAACAGGATCCTTATTAATTTTGGGTCCCAGTCCATTTCTGTTAGACTTTTTGCCTTTTTAATAAATTTAGTTTAGAAATGGATGATCTTTATAAACCTATTGATTTTTCTGCAATAAGTGGTTATCCACATGTGATTCCAGAAAAAACAATTAAAAATTTGCCTTGTTTTCAAAGTAATAAT
>JZKD02S1674008.1:542187-570606 GCA_000966675.3 Picea glauca
CTAACCATGTTGATTTTCTAGTGTTAAATTAAACAAGCACAATTTTCTGCAAGTGGTAATTACTTCCAATGATATACCATATTACTTTAGTAAACACTAGAACATCACTAAGTAACTCGGAAAATTTCAACTTCTTAGTCTCTTCCTTAGATCACTTATCCCACGTGTGAGAGAAAAAATATGTGTGTCTATTGATGTGTTTTTCAAGTGTCTTTTTATAGTAATATTAGATTGATCCAAAAAAAGACATGTCTCATTGAAAATTAAATTTAAAATTAAATTAAATTTTCCTTCTTATAAATAGTTGGAGAATACCTCTCGTAAATACCCAAAGATTAATTTAGTTATAATCCATCCACATAGTATTTGACTTTGTTAAATTGTTCCTCCATAATTCATGTGATTCTTTGCATAAATATAGGTAGAAGTAAATATGCAGTACATTCCTCTTATTTAGGTAAATAGACATTTTTACTAGAAATTACTGCCCACCATAATTTATGGAATTCTTTCTATAATTTAGGTAGGAGTAAAAAGTAAATATGTTATACATAGAGATTGTAACAACCCCATAAATTTAACACTCCCAACATTTTACTC
This sequence comes from Picea glauca, assembly GCA_000966675.3. Taxonomy (NCBI): domain Eukaryota; kingdom Viridiplantae; phylum Streptophyta; class Pinopsida; order Pinales; family Pinaceae; genus Picea; species Picea glauca. The sequence goes on from JZKD02S1674008.1 coordinate 542,788, forward strand.
TACTCTCATTTTCCTGGGCCCTCCTGTGAAGGAGTCAAGCCCAGTCCCTCTTTGCTACCATGTTGTTTTTCTTTATATGAGATATGATCAATATATTATTACAACGATGAGTGTTCCGTATATAGGGAACATATGATGACCATCCATGAAAGGATGCGTTCCTTGGATAATCAAAAACTATTTATTATTATCATTTACTTATAGTATTTAATAATCAATAGTTATATTATTAATTATTAAACTAAGAGAATGTCTTCTCGATGTTGTCTAAACGTCAACAACAACTTCCCACCATATAAACCAAACGTGAGCTCCTAGAGGTTGGCGAGAAAGATTCCAAACCTAATGCACCAGTGATCGAAAATATGGAGATTCAAGACATGACACATTCAACTTAAACAAAGAGGAAGGTGTTGAATCCATCATTTTGCCAATTGAAATAACCATCTGAATATGAAATTGATCTAACATCCATTGGTTACAACTTCCTTGAAAAGGAGATATCTTGTCCGAGGAAATAAACTCTATCCATCCTAGCTTATGCCTTGGTCCTACCTTGCTAGTAATTAGTCCATGTGAACCAACGACTATAATTTGCACCCTTTTGTTTCTAATTAGGGTCATACATTTGTAGAGCAACCTTACACCAATATCGTGCTTGCTTCTCTACACCATTGATCACATTCCTTGTGCCTCCACCCTGGTCACCTTCCCATTCCACCATATTAAATTCCTCACAACCCCCTATGTCCATGTAGAACACATAAGGAAGCCCATCCAAACATGGGGAGTTGCCATTCTACATGGATTTAGGCCTCGCCAAATGCTCCTCTTTTGAGAAATCATTGTCTTATCTATCTTAGTCCCAAACACAAACCTTATGTTGAATAGCCCTACAACAAGAGTTCTTATCATCCAACACTTGTTCTGCTAACATATACGAAGAAAAGATGTTCTAAAAATGCAAACCAAACATACCTTTGACCACCATTGGATCCTTTGTAAGGGACCTATTAGCTCTACGCAAATCAAGAACTTTGTCAACCACTAACTTCCTTTCTAGGAAGTTGAAGTTAAACTTGGAACCCTCATCATGATCCTTGATCTATTGCAATCGGGACTGAACCCTAGCTCCTATGGTAGTGTACTCCTTACGGACTATCATCTCCACTTGGCCACACCCTCCTATAATACCACATTGTGAAGATCGCTCTCAAGGAAGATGTAGACATCTTCAAATAGAAGCTTAGCATCCTGCATATCCTTGTGTTTTTTGCGGGCCATCATTTGCATCAACCCTCTCATGAACTTTACTGTGCGATAGATAACAACTTCCCACCATAGAAACCAACGTTGAGCTCCTAGATGTCAGGGAGAAAGATTCCAAACCTGATGCACTGATGACCATGTTAGCACAAATTTCTGCACTCAAGAAAGATGGGTGACTTCGTAAATCTATGGTGGAAATAAGTGTAACATATAGGAGGATCTGCCCAAATTGTCACCGACAAATCTCTTAGTTTGGGCTAGTGCTTGCCATCCTCAGGGGGGGTCCCTAGGTGCACATGCACTGACTTTCACCTTGTAAATCTGCAATTAAAAATGATATAGTAGCACAAGAAACAGATCTTTGGCATGCAATTAAGCAACCAAATAGTTTGTGAGAACAATTTTGAATTTAAAGGTGTAAATTTTCCTTAATGTTAGCATAAAAAATGGTGGAAAGAAAAAGAGATGAAAGGCTACATAAATGTCTAAACATTGCACAAAGTACTAATAAAATTTAAGAGACAGGAAGAAGCATAATCAAGCTTTATTCTACATAAGACAAGAGATTGAATACACCATAGAGATAGATACAAAACTGGTCAAATGTCAATCCCTGCACAAAGTATAGAAGCTAGAATAGAAGAGGAGAAAAGGAACGAGAGAGAGATATGGTGTTGCCAAAAGAAAACTCCACCTCTCATCCAATAGTGACCTCCGCCTTTTAATGATCAATGAGGTCAAATTACCCATACAAGACTCCTTCTCTAACCCATGCACATTAGTGAGTTAAGTGAGGTGAGGTGGCCTTGAACCCAAGTTGATGTGGAGGTACGCTTAGTCCAAGTGAAACTCCTCCCTCGTGTATTAGTTAACTGGTGAAGTAATGAGAGTGTAGTAAAGTAGTAATGCGCTGGAGTCCAAGTGGAGATACTCTGAATCTAATTGATGATGAAGTGGAGAGAGAGAAAACATGCACCTCATTAATTCAACCACATGCCTAGTTATCTCCTCCATGGATTCATGCGACCTAATTAACTCCAAGAAGGTGCCAACTCACTCCTAATTCAATGCATGCGTTCTAGTGGTCTTAAGTTGACTCATGCAAACACCCTGATGGCTCAGACAAGCCCCCAGTCTAACTCCAATGCTTGCCACCTCACTCTAGTTTCATGCATGCACATGTCTCCTCATGCATGCATCCAAATCCTGACAGTTGTCACTCCCTGAAGCTGCCACATGTCATAACATGGAACTGCCACATATCACCTTGCATGGCAACCATACTTGCTAATAATAACACTAGTAAAATTAGTAGTCCACTTGAAAAATATGAAGAGACGAAAAATGTCAAGAACCGGTAGGAGAACACTGCCAAATATAGCACTTCTAAAAAGGGAAACTTCTTGCATTTTTAGAAACTTCTTGCATGTCAATGAAATTAGGCTCATCAGATTCAATTTTTTGCAAGGAACCGGAATTTGTGCTTATAATCATCATCTGAACCCTAGAACTCAAACTGCTAAAAATAGCAGTGTCTTGCATGTTGCTCGAAAAAAGCTCATAAGCATCGTGAGCTTAGAAGGACTCTGAATATATAATCAATACTGCCATGCAAACCTTTGAACTCTGCCTCCTAAAAAGTAGGAGAACTGCTAAAAATAACCATCCTCTACAAACTAATGACAAACATGTATAATGTCACTAGAAACCAACTCTGAACCGAGACCATATCATTGAACCATCTTGCATTTGAACTCTTTGTGAACCAACCTTTGACTCATGAAAGCTATGTTTGGAACCAAACTCTGAACACCAGCTTGATGAAGTAAGTTGGCTCTTAACCCTCCAGTTTGCAAAATAAAATATGGGGGTTAACAAATCGAAAATATGGAGATTTGAGATGTGAGACATTCGACTTGAACGGAGAGGAAGGTGTTGAATCCATCGTGTGACCAACTAAAATAACCGTTTGAATTGGAAATTGGTCTAACATCCACTGCTTACGACTTCCTTGAAAATGAGATTTCTTGTTCGGGGACATAAACTCTATCCAACCTAGCTTATACCTTAGTCCTACCCTGCTAGTAATTAGTCCATGTGAACCAACGACTATAATCTGCACTCTTTTGTTTCCAATTAGGGTCATACATTTGTAGAGCATCCTTACACCAAAATTGCGTTTGCTTCTCTACACCATTGATCACATTCCTTGTGCCTCCATGTTGGTCACTTTACCATTCCACCATATTAAATTCTGTGCCCCCCCCATCCCCCCAACAACTCAATCCACAGGATGGAGATAGGAGGCCAAGTAATCCCAAATATGGTCTACGAATTGAGGTTAGGAGGTTTGTATTGAACCAACGAGGTAATCTAAACACAAAGATCCTCGAAGTCCCTGCCATGGTCCATAACAAAGCGTTGTAGTTGAGGAGAAGAGGAAGAACCACTCCCCCACTACCCTAAGGATGGTTTGTGGCCCAGGAGGGGCTATTCCATGTAATGTTCCAATACTGTTCCTTGCTTGGAAACTTAGGTTTTATACTGAGTTTTTTGCTGCTTGTTTATTTGTTTTGTAGGTCTGCCTTCCATATTTGCACTAGAAGGGTTATGTGAAGTTTTGTAGTGTGCAAATGATAAAAGTATGGCAACAATCACATCCAATAGCAAGGTACAAGAGATATAACACAATGGAAGAACAACAACTTCAGATCTAACCTTTATTTAGATAATAATAAGATCTCGATACAATAGATCTACAGATCTGGATAGATACCAGTAGAATAGCCAAGCTGGAATGAATTCTTCTCCAATAAGCTCAAATAATGAATAGAATAGCCTCCAAAAGGCATCACAAACACATGAAGAAAGGGACAAGATCAATTTCTTTCCCTTCTATAGCTGGATCTCCTCTCCCAGGTTGAGTTGTGCACTTTTCTCCTGGTTGTAGCTCACCAATATTTCGGCCCTCCTCCTCTAGGGCTCCAAACCACTCCAAAACCCCTAGGATAGTAGATCAGGGGAAGATAAACCCCTTGGCCGAGTCTCTTGTTGATTGGAGGTGTTTTGGTACCTCAAATGAATAGATCCACCTTCTGCAATGCGTCCTCCTCCTCTAGAACTCGTGCCAAGCTCCCAATAAAAGATCTGCCAAGAAAACCTCCTCTAAAATGGGCTAGGAAATCTGCCCTAGGCCCAACAACCAAATCCCAAGAGGTTTTACCCTCGAAAGCTTCTTCCTCTCTTCAGATTGAGTAGATCTTCCTCAACAAGTGCGCCCCTCTACTGGAAAACCCTCACTGGTGCGCATTACCCTTCTCCTGCCCTGTAGAATCAACCTGTAATTGAGTAGAATGTTGAGGGAGGGATCTTCCACCTCCGTGACCAAGCTTGGACCAGGAAGGTGGAATCTTTCACCATTGAGGTGATCTCTAGGGTTTGTTCTCCCAAAACCCTCAAAACGTCCTTAGCTCAAGAGCTCAAGATGCAAAAGTGAAAATGACAAGAACGAGGAGTGAGGCGCCCTCCTTTTTCTTTTATACCTTTGATCTAATTCTCACTTGAGTTAATTGACCACCTTCTAAGGTTTTCTCCTTTCTTTTCTTCATGTGGCCTTTTTCCACTTATTTCACCTTTTTCCCAAAGTCACTTTTAAATTATAACATTATGCTTAAGTGAACACTTTGGAGCCTCTTAGTCCCCATTTCTCATGAGACTATAGTCTAGTGGGGACATCTAGACTACTAAGTCTCTGTAATTCTCTTATCAAGAGGTGGGGGACATTACATTCCAGCAATAAATCATTCAATTACAAGGTTCAAACCTTGTTGATTTGACTTCTCATGCTTAGTTCGTTGCAATACTCCAAAAACAATTTGTTTGCAACTGGGAATCGTCATCCCACGAACATTCCATGATAGTAAGGACAACTTCATTCCAAGGGGAGTTGAAGTTCTAGGCTACTAAACCAATTGCCTGTTGCGAAACACTCTAAAGAGGGGTTTGTTTTTCTGGCAAATGAATGATAACATCTTTATAAGACTTAATTTTCAGATTAGGGCTCATGTCCCTCCTTGGCTTGTCTAATTTGACATGGGAAGATACTTTCTTCCATTTGTTCAACTTCCCCTGCCAACCCATATCTACCTCCATATTGTTTGTCATCGATCCACCTTAGACCCAAGACCCCACAGGGTTGGATCTCCTAGTATGTTGAGGATTCCCAATGAATATAAGAACTATTGTTTCAAGACATTTATTGCACCATGGAACCACTAGGGATCAAGAGGAAACCTTGATCCAATTGCCCAAAAGGTTCACCTCTTGGATGTTTCTAAATTTGTTCCCATCGAAGTACCACCACCCGGGCCACCCTAAGAATTGTCGTGATGGATGGGGTTGCATGGCCCTTACCCACAAGAGCCTTTGGCTTAGGCTTTCAATGAGTGTAATCTTGAATGAGGTGATCCTATATCTGGCAAGCAAAGTAAGCATTCGGTAAGTTCAAGTACCTCACCTTCTGTTGTTGCACACCATCTATTGTGCATACATAAATAAAAGGGGGAAGCTTTTGCTTAAGATCCACCTCCACATACATCTTAGGGTTTGCATGAAAAGAGTTATGCTGACTGTCAGGGATGAGCACCTTGCCATACCTTTTAGAAAACAGGTCTATCAATGACTGCATGTCTAACGAGAGGGCAGGAAATTCCAACCAAAGGCGGTAATTAGCTTGGTCGCACTCCTTAGGGTTGAAATTTACTCGCTAGGATTGTACCTGAGCAAGAGAGCCAATGATGTTCCAAGTATCAAACTAAAGCACATGTTGAGTAGCAACATCAGAGTTGAATGAAAGGTATGCATAATTAGAACCCAAACCCTAGTAAGAATTTAAAGAAATCCCCTTAGCTTCCTAGTTCACAACGCAACATTAGTTAAAGGCCTCCTCGTCCAACATTCTTCACAAAAAAAGTAGGATCACACCTCGAGATTCTAGGTTTTGGTTTCCCTCAACAGATTTCTTGTTTGGTAGAAAAAAGTTAAAGTCATTCAGATCCTGAGAAGGAGCATTACCCTTCTCTGTAGGAGTCAAAGGAGGCGCCTACATACCTTCTCCTTGCAAAATCGATAGCACTTGAGAATGCTTAGAGGGATCATTCCCAATCTCTAGATTTGAACTCTTGGACCCAAATGTCAAAGAAGCAATAGAAGCCACTTCATGAAGGGGGAAAACCCTAGGTCCTCATGAGATTGAGAGACCGCATCACTAGGCAATTGCTCAATCTCAACAAGTACACCCATAACCATGCCAATGTTAGCTTCAATTGACACCTGCTTCAACTTTGAGCATTTGTTAAAGGCCATCTCATTCGTCATTATTCACAAAAAATGTAGGATCACACCTCAACATTCTAGGTTTTAGTGTCTCTCAAAATATTTCTTGTTTGGCAAAAAAAAGTTGAATTCATCTAGATCCTGAGAAGAAGCGTTACCCTTCTCCGAATGAGTCAAAGAAGGCACATGGATCCCTTCTCCTTGCGAAATTGATAGCACTTGAGAATGCTTAGAGGAACCATTCCCAATCTCTAGATTTGAACTCTAGGACCCAAATGGAAAAGAACCAATAGAAGCCACTTCATGAAGGGGGCAAACCCTAGGCCCTCATGAGCTTGAGAGACCACATCACTAGGCGGTTGTTCAATCTCAATAAGTACACCCACAACCATGCCAATGTTAGCTTTAGTCATCACTTTCTTTAGCTTCGAGCATTTGTTAAAGGCTTCCTCATCTGATATTCTTCACTAAAAATGTAGGATTACACCTCGAGATTCTTGGTTTTGGTGTCCCTCAAAATATTTCTTGGTTGGTAGAAAAAAGTTGAAGTCATCTAGATCTTGAGAAGGAGCATTACTCTTCTCCCGAGGAGTTAAAGGAGGCACCTGCATCCCTTCTCCTTAATTCGATAGCACTTGAGAATGCTTAGAGGAATCATTCCCAATCTCCAGATTTGAATTCTAAGGCCCAATTGGCAAAGAACCAACAAAAGGCATTTCATGAGGGGGGGAAAACCCTAGGTCCTCACGAGCTTGAGAGACTGCATCACTAGGTGGTTGCTCAATCTCAAGAAGTACACCAACAACCATGTCAATGTTAACTTCAATCGTCACTTGCTTCGACTTCAAGAATTTGTTAAAGGCCTCCTCGTCTGACATTCTTCACAAAAAATGTAGGATCACACCTCTAGATTCTAGGTTCTAGTGACCCTCAAAATGTTTCTTGCTAGGTAGAAGAAAGTTGAATTCATCCATATTTTGAGGAGTATTACCCTTCTCTGAATGTGTCAAAGGAGGCACCTGCATCCCTTCTCCTTGCAAAATCTATAACACTTGAGAATGCTTAGAGGAATCATTCCCAATCTTCGGATTTGAACTCTAGGACCCAAATGGCAAAGAACCAATAGAAGCCACTTCATGAAGGGGGGGGAAACCCTAGGTCCTCATGAGACCACATCACTAGGTGGTTACTCAATATCAACAAGTATGCCCACAACCATGCCAATGCTAGCTTCAATCGTCACTCATCTGACATTCTTCACAAAAAATGTAGGATTGCACCTCGAGACTCTAGGTTCTGGTGTCCCTCAAAATATTTCTTGTTTGGTAGAAAAAAGTTGAAGTCATCCATTTTTTTAGAAGGAGCATTACCCTTCTCTGAAGGACTCAAAGGAGGCACTTGCATCCCTTCTCCTTGCAAAATCCATAGCACTTGAGAATGCTTAGAGGAATCATTTCCAAACTCCAAATTTCAACTCTAGGACCCAATTGGCAAAGAACCAACATAAGCTACTTCATGAGGGGGAGCAAACCCTAGGTCCTCATGAGATTGAGAGACCACATCAGTAGGTGGTTGCTCAATCTCAAGAAGTACACCCACAAGCATGCCAATGTTAGCTTCAATCGTCACTCACTTTGACTTCGAGCTTATATCCACCACAAATCTTTCATCCATCAGATCCACTTTAACTTTTGATAGGAGAAGTGGTCAATCCCTAGTTGTTTTGCTTAAGCTGCCAGCCCCAACACCATGAACTTGGTGTTGGGTGATCTCATCACAGCATGCACTTATCCATCACTATTTGCAGTCTATGAGGCAATATACTATGGAGTAAGGGTATGTTCTTGAAATTTACTCCAGTGATTGTATACATAGCTGATCTTTGTCTTACCAGCTCGTAGCCTAACTTGGTGTTGGGTGATCTCATCATAGCATGCACTTATCCATCACTATTTGCACTCTATGAGGCAATATACTATGGAGTAGGGGTACGTCCTTGAAATTTACTCCAGTGATTGTATACATAGCTGATCTTTGTCTCACCAGCTCGCAGCCTACCTCTGTCAAAAAACATCTCTTCCTCATCCCATGAGCACCCATCAACATGTCACTGCACTCTCCTTCAAACCGTACCTTAGCCCACACCCCATTTATACTTGTACCGTGCCGTACTGATTCAGTACAACCCCCTCCTCCTGTGCAAACACCATGCTCAGCTACAATCCCTCACCCACACATCGTCCTTCTTCCTTCAAGGTGTACCCTTGTAATGGACCAACAAATTCACTCATAGTACACAATCTTAACATTGCCAGAGATTTGGTAGCAGGTACCTTCAAAGAACTTGTAGCAACAGTGGACAACGAGTAAATGTACAGAATACAAATCTCAAGAAGTTCATGATGGTTCAGTTGGATAGAATATTTTTGGTAAGTTAGTTTTTTTCGGCAATGGCATTAGTGACCAATTAAATGCTTGTAGTATTTAGATTAATCAAGCTTGCTGGAACTCTGAAGATGTGTGTGTTGTTATTGATCTATAGCCATGTCCCTACAATGGAGCCTGAACACGACTTTGTGGAGACATCAAGGGACAGAATATCGCCAGCAACAAATCAACAAACCTCCCATGGAGCTGAAACTCACACAGTCAGTGTCACTTGATGCTCATTATGATTTTTCATGTGGCAAGAACTCACATGGTTCTAGCTCTCTAATTCGTGGCTTCGTGCACTTACGGTATTGATATGTATTATTAATTTATTACTTACAGAATATAAGTGATTGAGGGTAATTGATGCTAGCTCACCCCTGTAATGAATTTGTTTTGAGGGCTGTCATTGTGAGCTTACCTCAATATTCAAGAAATGATGTCAAGGGTTTTTTAAAGGTCTTGTCATTAACTAATATTATCCTAGGGTATTCATTGATAGCTAATTCTGGTAAGTAACTTTTCAGAAAATCTCCTTGTTTTTGGAAATGATTCTTGGGAGGGCCCTCTTCATTCTGTTTGCTATTGATTTGGATATCAGTTTGTTGATTGTCTTGGACAATGAGATTGGCCTGAAACTATCTAGTGAAATTGCTTGTGCTTTTCTAGGGACCAGAACTGTGTCCAATAGGTTGTTATTATGGTATATGTTTTGGAATATTGTGCCAAAATTTGATCTTGAAGATGATCAATCATGTGCATCTACTCTTTGCTCTGGCTTTGTATTATATTTCCTCCATATACATGGGAATAAAGGGTAAAACTAAAAAATCAAATCAAAACCAATATTTTCAATGAATGAGATCCTTACTGTTAGTTCCAGTTGTTCTACCCTTGCATAAACCCTCCATTATTTTATTTATTCTAATGTCTAGTATCTACAATATATTATATTTTGAATCGGTCTATTTCATCTATCTATGGAATATTTAGCGGATATCATTTGAGAAATACTGGCATGCTAATTCAGAACACATTGTCTGCTTTGCAGTGCTTGCTTGTGAAAGGTTGGAAGGCTGGGTCAAGTTGGAGTTTCCCTCGTGGAAAGAAAGCCAAGGATGAAGAAGACCACAAGTGTGCTATCAGAGAAGTATGTCTAACAAGCCCTTATTTTTCAAGTTTCAACTCACCTTATGTCTAACAAGCCCTTATTTTTCAAGTTTCAACTCACCTATTTTGTGGTATGTTTGTCGCTTTCTATAATTATTGACTTGGCATGAATTCTGGGTTAGTTTTGTTCACCTTTATAAACTGCTTGTACTTTTGCATCTTTCTTCACTGTGGTAATGTTGTCTTTACCTGGAGGTGGCTTTTTCAACATATGGTTTGGTATCTAGTATCTACCATGCCACTTCTCTACTAGAGATTTTGTATTTTTAATGTGGACTACTCGCAGCTGTAAGCTTCCTGATATAAAAACATCTCCATTTTTCTTTCAATATATAAACATCTGTGGGAATGTACTGTAGGCTGTAGCTTTCAAGTGAGGTTTTAGTTACCTTTAAGGCCCATCTCAAACTGTATGAATCTTCGTACGAGTACTAATCACAGTTTCCCTTACTAAATAAAGTCATGTTAAATTTATAGGTGGTGATACAAGGGCACCACTTTTAAAATTTGTGGGAAATAAGGTGTGGTAAACTAAGCCATGGAAGGAAAGAAAACCTGTCTGAAAATAGGCCTTCATATATTGGAGAAAATAGAAACAAGATTGGAGTGGGAACAAAAGTGGGAGAACTTAAAATTGGGGGTGAAAGCGTGAGTAGTGGGAACTGGGAAGGTCCCTGGGGGGATGGGTGGGAACTGGGTTGAAGAAGAGAACAAGATAGGGAATTATGTTCAAGCATACATATGTACGTGATTGGTTGTTTTCATTTCCTCAAGAATAAGCATACAGAATAGCATGGCACATAATGGTTTAAAGTAATACCTTAGGGATAAGAGGGTTTTGGGGGAGTTTTAGTGCAGAAGCATGCTAAAGATGGATGAATGACATGGACGGGATTCTCCATATCAAACAAAGGTGTAGATAGCGTTCCCTTGAAAAATATTGTCTGTCACAGAATTATCAATATAATTTCTTTCTTTTTAATGCATTGCCCAACTTATGTTAAAATTTTCTTCAACTTTGGGTACTTGTAGATTCCACTAAATATTCTGCTGAGATTGCTTACAATACAGGTCGATCTCTATCTACCCTTGAGTCCAAAGTTCTCTGTAATGTATGGTTCTTTCATTTTTCAGGTGTAGCTAAATTCTTTTAGATGGATTACCTAGAGATCCTTGCTATTTAGTAATTAGGAAGTTCGATATTGGTTTGGACTTCCTCCTGTACTAATGCATTATTCCCCATATTGAAGCATTGTGGAAATTTGTATTTTTATTTTTGTTAGAGAAAATGCATCTTTTTCCTCAGTAGAGAAAATGCATCTTATATTGCATTTTGAAGAAAAATGATCACGTCACATATTTCATCAGAGGACTAGAGCCCCCCTCTTCAAACATAGGCGAGAAGGGCTAGTATGTTTTCTTTAACACCCAATTCCACTGAAGCTATGTCTTTTTCTAAACATATCTATCTCTAGTTGCAAACTGGGTTGCTATTCTTCTTTAAAGGTCTCTGCCAATCATCTGAGTGCCTCCTAGAACCAAGGCTGTTGGGAGTGGAAGCGGGAGCGGGAAGCTCAATTTTAAAAAATATCCGGGAGCGGGAGCATGTCGGGAGTGTTTTTTATATCATACATAATATATATATATAGATGCACATATTCTAAAAACCCATCACTCACTCTTATGACACAAATCCCATTTGCATGGAATTGCACTCATGTAACTTTCATGCAATCATTGAGGAGTTACATTACAGCGAGTGACAATGCCACGTAGATTTATATTATTCGAAGAAAAAATATTGAAACACAACATGACAAAAATATTAGTCATTGCACTCAATAAATTAAACAATATTTTTAACAGGGCCTTTTTGAAGTCCCTTGCTCAATAAATGCTTTCTTTGCTTCAATTTTAACACATTTATAGTACAGTAAAGTGGGTAAAAATAACCTTCCATGGAATTATTGACAATTATCTCTTTTTAACTTTGGTGGCAAGTGCTCCTGTTTGTATTCTAAGCAGGATATTATTTCCTCTTGTTTGAATATCTGCAGGTATTTGAAGAGACAGGATTTGATGTATCTAAGCTTTTGAATGTTGATGAGAACATAGAAGTTGTTATTGGACAACAAAGAGTGCGTCTGTACATCATTGGTGGAGTGAAGGAAGACACTGTTTTTGCACCACAAACTAAAAAGGAGATTAGTGTATGTTAGCTTTCCTTTTATTGCACTCTTATTAACATTTCATCATGCAAATGAACTTATAAAATATTCAACTCCTCATTTTACTTCTTCCTTATTCATTTAATATTCGTTAAAGTATTTGAGTTTTATCTTTGTTTTGAAATGTTGGATATTTAGTGAGACAATCCTTATCTTGTCTGTGCATGTAACTGTTTCTGTTTGTCAGAAATCTGCAGGAGTCTGTCAAAAGGAAGATTCCCACTTTGGTATTTTATATAGAGACATCTAGGATATGAAAGTAACTATCATCAAATCAGTAATCCACTACACAGTTATTTTTCTTTGTTTTATTTTTATCAGCTGCTTCTTTGGTTCTGCAGTCGAGAGAAAAATGTTGATTTTCTTTAACCTATCACACGGCAGTTAATTCCGAATAAAACACATTTATTGAATTAAAGCACAGCTAGGTTACTCAACGAAAAAATTGCGCGAACTTACCTGCTGCTGTCTTCTACATGTGCCACCCAGGTCAATTCCTACTCGCAAGGCCTTACCTTTCTGTGAAACTTCTAAAACCCAGCAAGATGAACCATAAATCTTCACAATATATCACTCGGAAATTTTCTTAGCACATTAAATAATTTTCTGAAATTGCCTTTCTTAGGTTACAGCTAGGTTTCTTCACAAAACTAAACAATGCACAGCTGAAATAAATCTGATCTATAATGTAGAAGATAAAAGCAATCACAACCATGAGAGACAAATATTTTTGGGTAAATAACCCCGGGAAAAACCCAATATGGAAAAACCTGTTCTTTTGTTTGTGGATTTTATTAATGCAGCAGAAAATATAGAAATCTCTTACAGATCAGATCGATTTACAACTATGGCTGAGGAAACCCCAGCGATTTTTCTTCCCAACCCCTGTACGGCTTTCTCAAGCCAAATTGAGCCCAACAACACAAGTTTGGCCTAGCAAACCAGCCTCTGCACAAATCGTTTGGTGGTCTGCGTCACCTCTGCATCACCCTGTACGGCTCTCTTCAGATCTGAAGTTTCGGCCTCTGCAAATGCTAAGATAAAGTCAATCCACCTGTGAAAAATCTCCTCCGTCCTCTTTGCAAACTTCCTCCTGCAAACCCTTGAGCGATCTTCTTCCCTCCTGAAATCGCCCTCTCTCAAGTGAATAATGAGCCCCAAGCACCAAGTTGATTTCGTCTATCTCAATGAGCAAGTGAAAACCCTATCTCCAAAAAGATCAAGGGCTGAGATCAACCCTCATCCTCTTGTTAAAATTTAAGGGCAAAAAGTAGACTAGCTAGAAACAGAAATAATTTTATAAATTTCCAATCATTTACTACTGTAATTCTGGATCAGCAGCACATTAAAAAATTTCTCATGCATAATCTAATAACATAAATCATAACATAGATCTGAGTATTACCTTAGCCAAAACAAAGAACAAAAATACCTGATATGCAGTTGTTGCCTTCCTTAATGTATGCTCAGAATAATGTATGCTCAGAAAAACTTAATGGATCATGGATCAATCTCTCAGGGTAGATCTCATCATGATCATCAGGACAAATGTCAAGAAGAACTTTTAGGGTAGTAAACCAGAAAACAACTCAGCTGGCTGAGAATCAAAAGGCCATGCCACTGTCAAGTAATAGGGCTGAAAGCAAGACAACACTGTCCAGCCTAGTGGCTGGAAAAGATACCACAAATAGCCTTAATATTTTCAGCCTAGGAAACACAAAAGTCTGCTGCAGCAAAGGCAAAAATACCAGCAGTTCCAGGGCAGCCCTAACAAAACCTGTTAAAGGTACTAGGGTTGCTTGCAGACAAGGTAAATCAGTATACAAAGGGCAGCACCAGAAAATATGAAGGCGACACCAATTTAGGCAGCAAGGCGCCACAATAAGAAGGTACCACAACAACAACAACAACAACAAGAAAGACCTTTACGGCTGGCTGAAAAAGTCTCCTACAGGTCAGCGGCAGGCTAAATAGTCATTTCTGATATGGATGAACCCACAATAGCTGGAACAGACCAAGAACACCCAAGATAGGAGCTGAGAGAACCCAAGATAAATCTGTCCAGAAGAGCCGCAGCCACTTAGTAACCTGATCAAGAAGAGCCGCAGCCACATAGTAACCTGATCAAGAAGAGCCGCAACAATATCTCAGTCTAAAACTCGGCTAAGAGAGAGTGAGTGTCAAATGAGGAATAGACCACTCCTTATATAGTTGTAGGTAGGTAGGGTTAGGGCTAACATGTTACCATATTTGCCATAACTTTTAGGGTTAGGTTTAATACCTAACAAATAAATAATATTTTATAATTAAAATATTAAATGACAAATCAAAATTCAACAAGGAAAACAAGACAAATCGATGAGAGGGGTTTCAAGATAAAAGCGGCCAGCTTTTCTTTAGGAAGGAGTAAAGAATTGAACCAACACATCATCAACAAATAGGGGGGACATAACTCAAGCAAGGGGGTTTCATTAATAAACAAAAAGACAAAGTCAAGGGTTAAGTCCTTTAATGGAAGATTTGTCCACATGAGTCTCATGATACAACTTATAAGCTTTTATCATCCCAACATACGAGGAGGCTCAATGATGTGATCGTGCCCTTCTTCTTAACTGCTCCTAGGTCACATGGACCATCTCGAGAGAGAAGAAGGTCACACATCATCTCGGCTTGGTACTCAACCAAGAAACTACTTGGTCCCAGACCAGGATACCCTAGATGACATCTGGGGGGCTTAGATCACAGCTAGGGTATGAAGTTTGAACCACCAAGGTGCACAACTAAGGATCAATCCAAGCATTGAGCAAGGATTCCCTGGAACACATCTCGGGGCCCTAGAACACATCTCAAGGACTTATCATCAAACTGCTTGGTCCCTGACCAAGAACCCCAGAAATACACTAGGGGCCCAACTAGGGTCTTTTTCGATGGCTCTAACTGCTTGGTCCCAGACCAAGAACCCCAGGAGTGTACTGGGGGCCCTAGATCACAACTAGGGTCTTTGCCATCCTCCAGGAGAATGGCTCTTGTAGCTGATTAATTTTAACACCACTCAATGAGATGGATGGCCAAGATTAAAACAACCATCACTTAAATTATTGTCACTTTTAACTTTGTAAAAAGTGCTCAATAAGCCAACATTAAAATATAACACATTTAAGTGATTGTTTCCTAAGTAAACTTTAGGAAAGAGATTAACCTATCAACTTGACCAAGTTTCATTGTCCTCTACCATGTTAGGACGGCACACATGGAAGAAGACCTTTTGAGTTACTCTTCTCAACAATTTCCTCTTGTGGCTGCTCTTGACCCCATTCCTCCACGTGGGTCTTGTTATTGCACAGTTTGTAGTTAAGGTAAAAGACAGATGAAAGGAGGTTAAATTGGCGTAACTGAATCAATCCCACCACTGTCACCTCAATGGGATGACTCTTTCTATTTAAGGAGGTAAGGCTCAAGGGAGACATCCCTGTTGACCTGGGGTTTTGAGAAGGCAAAAGGCTTAAGAGCTAAAAAAAAAATTTCCTCTCACTAGTCACCACTGAGCAGAAAGTCCGACTTATAGCCAATAAAGATAAAAGATAACCAAAAATAGTAACTAAGGAGTGTACCTGCCCGAGACAAAGCAACAAGGAAACTATGCATGTGCAAGATCACTTGCTTGGTTAGTACTTCATATAATCAATAACTTTATGATAATAAGGAATTGAGCAATAATATTGATGAAGTAAGTCAATGTTTATACAATAGCAATGATTACACAATATCACTTCACAATAAATGCTAATGAAGCTTCACAATAAACAATGGCAATTTATCATCAACGTGACAATACTTGAAGCAACGCTTTAGTTAATCATTCAATTGCTTTTAAAGACAAATAGATGTTGCAATGAATATGTTTATAGCACAAGTAAAAGGTAGCAGCAATAGGGTTAGAAGATTAGTCTAGGCGAGGGTTGGAAAGGTTAGTAAAACATTGCTCAAAGTGTTTAGAAGTTGTTTGTTATCAAAGTACTCAATACACAAGGCCTTAGATCAGTGCGCTGCTAGGGTATATGGAGTCAAAAAAAGGCCGCAAAGGTTGAAGGATTGAAATGATAATGAAAGACCAAAGACAAGAGGGTTAAATGTTGAGGTGTTGCTAAAGCAAGGCCTCAACAATGAAACCCTAGGGGAGAGAGGCTCACTAAGGTGTAGAAACCCTAGGCCTTAGTGCTCTCTCCTCCTTCTTTAGCTCAATGACAATAGTAAAGACAACTAGCTTGAATAATGATTGATAAGGTCTAAGACAAGAGAGTTTGTAACTGATGTGTAGCTAAAGCAAGGCTTCACTAGACAAACCCTAGGGAAGAAACGACTCATCAAGGTGTAGAAACCCTAGGCCTTGGTGCGTTTTTCTCCTTCTTAGCTCAACAACAAGGATAAAAACGGCTAGGTTTAGAAGAATAGAAGTAGAGTGTTGCTATGGAAAGGCTCTATCTATCTTCAGCAAAGTCAAGTAGCTCTTAACTTGGTAGGGACATGAGACAAGGACCTTTAGCATGTGCTTGTCACCTAGGGTTTAATTCAACAAATTATAATAACAAAATGCAAGTAAAATAAACCATAAGCATTCAATTAAGAAGTGTTGCAGAAATTCACTTACATAAACCAGGAAATCATGTAGCAAACCCTAGTTGTAAACCTTCCACCAAGAAGAAATGCCAAAAATGCCAAGAAAAGTCTTCCTTCAACAAGTGCGCCTCACTATTTCAGCCAAAACACTAGAATAGGGTGCAAATTTCAGACCTCACTAATGTGTGAGTGAAAGATGATGAAAATATGAAGGTAAAAACCCTCAGTATATACCATACCAATGACCTCAATTACAAATTAGGTAATCAAAAGGTCGACAAGGCCAAAATACCAAAATAATATTTATTTACATTAAATGTCATAAATGAAACCCTAATCAAGCAAAAAGTGAGATGTCATCCTCTTTCTAGGGTGATGTTAGCCCTTTCTAGGGAAAATGCAGCCTCGTGGAGAAAAACGTTAGCCCTCCTTGGGCCTCTCCAAGGAGGGCTACACGTGCCACACTGCCATAACTGTCTCCCCAAGACGTCCATAATGATGGATGATGTCATGGGCATGCTGGGTGATGTCATGGGCCTTCCAAGGCCAACGTTCCTGTGGAGAGGGCTCAACCCCCCTAGGTAAGGCTCTGTCAGGGTGCCTTTGTGGAACGTCCTCCTCTTCTTCGGTGCAAATCCTCTGTCCTGTCTCTGCCCCCTACCAGGGTCTCAACATCCATCTGGTGGGCTCTTCAGCCCCATGGAGGTCCGAACTAATCATCTCCCCATGTGTACTTGTCCAATGTAGTACCTGTCTGTCGAGCATGATCATGCACATCAACAACTATGTCCTCCATGGGCTCATAAGTCACAAGGATCATAGCAATGTCAATCACATCTCATCATCAATATTATTAAACATGTGCATAAAACCCCTTTTACCCCAGTCAAGTGCTCAAAGACATTATACAAATCTGCAATACAAGTTTGGAGGAAGTGACAGGGCRTCCTATTGGGCTAGTGTCCACTGGAAAAGGGGTGTTTACGGAAGAGATCAAATCCCAGTCATGTAAATGGGTGAAGTGGATAAGGGATGTCCTGACAAGGTGTGTAGTGAAAACAGGGAAATGCAAGGCTTACCTGTGGGTGCTTTCGTAGAAGGCGAGCTGCACTTGTCCTGAATGCAAATGTTTCCAAGCCCATTCATGCCATTTTATTCTTATTTCTTTATTGCTTTTTCTTCATGAAGCTAATTAGGGGACACTGCCCTGACGTGGTGACCAGTGGTGGCAGTGTTCACTGTTACCCACAAGTACTTTCACATAAATGAGAAGGCTGGCTCATGATGAGACCCCCTTTCTCTTGGCCATGCAACCAAGAGCCACTACCTTGGCGTGGTAACCAGTTGCTAGTGGTGTCATACTGCTAGGTACCCATGGACCTAATAGGCTGGCTCGTGATGAGACCCCCTATCCTATGACTAGGTCTTGTTTTATTATTTTTATGGGTCCCTCTTGTTTCTTGCTGAGAAGTTCTTTATTGCTTTCTCGGGGATCCCTGGGCGAAGCATCTCCAGGTTTTATTTTTAGGCTTTTATCTTTTGCCAGCTTGCTTTTACCTTCTGGGCCTTTAGCCCCTTCTTCCCACAAGGCAAGGTGCAACCCTTAAAGAATTGGCCAACCCAATGCTTGGACCAGTGTAATGGGGTGGATGAGCGGGAAGCAAGATGAAAAAGTGGTAATATGATGGGAGCGAACGATGACTTTTTCAGAAATCCCCCCAGTGGCAACTCAAAACCTATGGGCACAGGCTTACTAGGGCATCCTGTCATTCCCCCTAGACATGGTCAAGTGGACAAGTATAAGATCCAAGCATTTGTTAGAAACAAAAGGAATTAAATGCAGATATTCAAAGGTTTTGAGGATCAGAGTGACACATACCATGATACCTGGACTCATTACCTCATGGAGCAAGAACCATCTCTGATACAGGACCAAGCTGAAGGTGATGGATGTTGCTGTTGCTAACAAAGTGGAGGTGCTAAAAGGGAGAAAAGATGGGCCCTCCAGGACCATGCTCAAGTCGATTTGGCTCTCGGTACTCCATGTCTAAGACCTGTGGGCCTCGAGACATGATCTCCTAGTTATCCCTAAAAGTGGGGGATAACAAGTCCTTCACTCCTACGTGTTGTAGCATCCCACTCGGCTGTTGTCATAGATCTATCGACTCTTTTACTCAATCGATGACCGTGCTTACTCCATGCTCACGGCCTCTCACTTCTACCAGTGGGAGGCTACTGCAACAACTCGTAGCCTCATTTCCTATGCGACCTAGCATTGCTGCTACTCTATGCAGCCTCCTTCTGCATCTACTTTCTGTAGCCACCGTCATCACCTGTCCATGGTCCTCTCGTGTCCACGTCAGCAGCTCCAACCCGCATCCTCAACTGCCCGATCCAACAGATGTGTCACGCACTACTCCATTGCAGTGCCCACGATCCCTCTCAAACCACGATCTTCACAGCCGCGCGAGCTTGCGTCTTGCTCTCACCTAGCACACAACCAATCTCTCGTATGACCGATGGCTCTCCTTTGTGGCGACTTCCTGTCTGTTCGCCTCTGTGTACACAACTCACCCATGAGGATTTCCTGGCAGACAAATGCTTGTTCCCGTGGCTTCTTTCGCCCACTCTACACGACAGTTGTGGCTGCTATAGTGGCTTCCTTTTAGCCGATTCTCACAATTCAAAGCTATAGCCGCCCTTTTTTTTTTTTTTTTNCCCCTTTTTTTTTTTTTTTCACCCCCCAGCTCCCGCATATTGCAAACCTAAAAACAATATCTTGCAGATTGTAATTCTCGTTGCTACAAATCGATCTTGGGCAAATATGGCTTCTTGTCAGAGATTGCTCTATTACCATGTTGATTTTCCTTAACATATCACACGACAGTGAATTCCGAATAAAACACATTTATTGAATTAAAGCACAACTAGGTTACTCAACAAAAAAATTCAGTGAAAGCATAAAAATAGAAACCAAACACACATTACACAAGAGATTTTGGGTAAACACCCCTGAAAACAACCTTTGCGGTAAAACCAATTCTGAGTTTAATTTTATTAAATAAAATCCTAGGCTCCCATCCTGGGATAATGGCCCATCAAAGGAATAACTATGCAACAATAACCTACCCCACTTGGCTGCTATCTCCTCGCTGCCCCTTCGCACACTTCCTCATCCTTTCGCACTCAATCACAAGTACATGGGCAAGACTCCCCCTTGCTCCTATGCACTCGTGTGCCTCTCACTCTCCTTAGATTTGCTTTTATAATCTCCTAATGACTAAAACCGTATCTCCAAAGTGATCAACAATCAAGATTTGATCTTGATCTCTTGAGATCAACAATTGTGACTTAATCTCTCGTTGAGATGACTTAAATCACTCAAGTCACTCAACTTTATAAAACGTCACTTTAGTCATTAAATAGAAGCCACTTTAACAATAAAGTTGATATCTAGAGAGTGTCGCTTAGACACTTTCACATGCTAGGCATTGCCAATGCGGAAGTACCTGTCTGTGCTGCCCCAAAAACTAACAAAAAGATTAGAGATTCTAGGTTAGCAAAGGTATTTAGTGAGCAAGCAGTAGTAGCCCAACATCATGATAGCAGAACAACATATCTAGGATTTTTTTTAAAGAGCTGCAGGCAAAGTTATTTAGCGAGCAAGCAGTAGACCAACATCATGATATGCAACATAGCTATGTCGTAATTAGCATTGGAGAACAACAACTAAGGGGGATAATAATGTGTACAATTCTTAAAGTTCAATGATGAGAACGCGAAACAAGTTATTTTCCTTGAATCGTTTTTTGATCAACAAACATTCTATTATTGAAATGATTTGTGACAATATGAGTTTATTGGATTTAACATTCATATTCGAACTGCTTTTCGTGTATAAGAGCATATTTTGATGAAAATTTGATTGTCATATCCAAATCTACGTCTTTTCAAAATGAATTGAGAATATGGAGACAATGGATGATGGAAAATTTATTAGGGGTACAATTTTGTGACTGTGGCATTGGAGACAGATTGGCACAAGAAGCAACTAGAAGCACATTGTGGACTTAGTCAATGCAAGGGATGTGAATTTACCTAAACCCAACAAATAAACCACAATCTGTTTCTGAGTTTTAGTTATAGCTAGGTTATTTTCACAAGTAAATTTGCACATCATAAAACTAATAACCAGGAACTTAACAATAGAAGAAAACAACAATCACATCACATGTACACAAATGTTTTGGACAAATAGTCCCTGGAAAAACCCCGGACGGAAAACTGTTGATATTATAGTAGCTGCGGGAGGTATTAACTTCCATATGTAACCTTTGACTAGAATAGAATATTTCAGGAGCAAGAGAAACCCTAAAAAGATGTATGAAAACCCTAGAAGACATGTTGGTTCAGCAGAATATATAATATGAAGGTATTATCCTCTAGGAAGACAAGTCAGCCTCACAGGAAAAAGATAAGCAAAAAATATAATTACCAGAAAGTCAGGTTGGCCTAGCCAGAAAAGTCACTGGACAGATTAATATAAATAGAGGACATCTTGGCTCACTTGTTCACTCTCTCACTCAGGAAACCAAAAACAGTGCACAAGTTTGGAGGAGTAGCAACAACAACTGCAGTTGTACGGTTTTCTCTTGTTTTGTCTTTTTGGTACTTTCTCTTTTGCACTACCCTTGGAGAAGGTGCACTCTCTTGGTTATCTATTGGTTATGGTGTGGCTTCCTGGAATCATTCTTTTTGTCAAAGGTTAAGGTGCTCGGGGGTGGCTTTGTGCCTATGGTTGGGTGACAATGGTGTAGCATTGTCTATGGTGAAATAAGCACATCTACATTATTCTAACAAAAACTAGTGCGACAAATTTGTGGATTTTATTATTAGCAACAAAAATATGGAGATCTCTTACAAAGAATTTCGGCCTAGCCAAACTACTTATTAAACCCTCAACTTTTCACCTCTACATCACAAGTACGACCTCTCCCCACGTCCTTGAACTAGTACGACTCAGTATGTTCCTTTGCTGGACTCTATGCGTAGATGTACAACACCTACGCCAGCCTCTGCGTCACCCTGTACGACGACTCTCAGATCTAAAAGTAGTGGTCTCTTCCAAGCTAAAGAAGTGTGCCAATATCCTTTGAAGAATCCTCCTTTGTCTCCCTGCAATCTCTTTCCAACAAATCCTAGGAAATCCCTTCACTCCAATGAAGTTCACCCTCTCTCTTAAATGAATAATGCGCCCCTCTAGCCAAATTGATTTCTTTATACTTCCATGAGCAAGTAAAACCCTAATCTCATAAGGATGGAGGGATGAGATTAACTCTCCCTCACTCTTCAAGATGGATGGCTAAGATTAAAACATCCATCACCTAAATTATTTTTCGCTTTAACCTTAGAAAAGGTGCTCAATAAATTCCACTGAAGAATATAACACATTGACAGTCCTTTTCCTAAGTTAGACTCTGGGAAAAGTTTAATTAATCAACTTGACTACTATTTCATTGTCCTCCACCATGCTAGGAGGCTGCAATGTGTGGAAGACCTTCCTTGCTACATTTTCAACACTCCCTCTTAGTGAGGAAGGTATTCAGCCTCAACCCCATTTGATCTCTGAACTTTTCAAACTTTTGTTTGCTAAGTGCCTGGGTGAAAATATTTTCCATCTGCTCATCGGTCAGTATGTAATCAAGCCTCAGGGCTCCTCTCTGTACACTATCCCGAATGAAGTGATACCTGATATTGATGTGCTTGCTACAATCATGAAACATCGGATTCTCAGAAAGCTTGATGCAGCTCTGATTGTCATAATGAATCACAGTAGCTTGTAGCTCTTGCCTGAACAATCCCAAGAGTAGCTTCTTCAGCCACAGTGCCTCACATGCTGCCAAACTAGCAACCATGTGCTCTTCCTTAGCAAATGCCATTGATCTCTACTTCTCGCTGAACCAGGAAGTGATGCTCGATCCAACGTTAACACAACATCTCAAAGTACTCTTCTTGTCCTCTGCACACCCTACCTAGTCAACATCTACAAAGCCTGCTAAACTCACTCCACCACTACGCTCATACAATAACCCGTACTCCACTGTACCTCTAAGGTAGTGAAGCACGTGCTTCACAACAATCAAATGTACTCTCCGAGGGTCCACCATGAACTGATTCAAAGAGTTTACTGCAAAGTTGATATCTGGTCGAGTGTTGATAAGATACATGAGTGATCAAATCAACTGACGATAGACAGTGGGGTCTACTGTCTTTGAATCTGATGCATCAACCTTCCTCCAGTTCGTGACTAGAGGCGTGGACATGGGCCTACAATCTGTCATCATGAACCTACATAAGATCTCCACTATATACTTCCCCTGTCCCAAGAAGAAGCGCCCATCCTACTGCCAGACCTCCAGACCAAGGAAGTAATGCATCAACCTAAGGCCTTTCATCGCAAACTTAGTTGCAAGATTAGTCTTGCAGTCGGCTATCAACTGATCGTCTCTTGTCAGAAATAGGTCATCTACATACAACACCAATATGAGAGGTGCCTCCCCTTCAAGAAAGTACAAGTTCGGGTTTCCCTCGCTCTGCTGGAAACCCATGTCTCTCAAGTAGCTATCAATCCTTGAGTACCAAGCCTGAGGTGCCTGCTTGAGCCCATATAAAGCTCGCCTCAATCTGCAAACATGCATCTTTCTGTCACTAACCTCAAACCCCTCTGGCTGCTCAACATATACTTCCTCCTCAACAACTCCATTTAGGAAGGCAGTCTTCACATCCATCTGGTGAACGCACCAACCCAACTCTGCTGTTAAAGAAATAACAGTCATGATCGATGTATATTTGGCTATTGGGGAGAAAGTATCCTCATAGTCGACACCCTCTCGTTGTAAAAACCCCTTTGCCATGAAGCACGCTTTGTACTTGTCCATGCTTTTGTCTGTTGCATGCTTGACCTTGTAGATCCACTTGGATCCAGCCACCTTCTTCCCTTTTGGCCTGGGCACCACCTCCCATACATCAATTTTCATGATAGATGCATACTCCTCCATCATGGCCTCTTGCCACACTCCATGTTGTGCAACCTGCTCATAAGTGGAAGGCTTTGCATCAATAAGTTATGTCATTAATTCCATGTACCCAAGTCTATCTGGTGGTTTACTTCGTCTGAAGTCTCTCTCTGGAAGCCCTGTTTGTCTAGAATCACTGATTGTGGACTTATACCACTTTAGCCGTGGCCTAGTGTCTTGCTCCTGTGGAACTGCATCACGCTCCTCCTCCTCCTCATTAGCTAGCTCCTGATGATTCTATCCAACAGTCTCCCTCTCAACACCTATACCTATACCAATACTCTATGTTTGACTCTGTGATCCTGTGCTCTAACCCTATGCCTCCTCAATCTTGACTCCCGAATCCTGTCCTTGCTGGTCCTGCGTTGACAAGTCTCTAGACATCCTCATTTTACGCTCCTTGAATTGTACATCCCTACACACTATGATCTTCCTGCGTGCTGGCACAAAGATCCTGTAGACTTTGGAAGCCTCGCTATATCCAACAAATAACTCCTTATCTGCTATGGGTTCTAGCTTTGTCCTCTTCTCCGAAGGGACATGACAGTAACGTACGCTGCCCCAGATGCGAAGATGACTCACACCTCCTCGGGTGTCAACTTCCCCAGAACTATGTGGGGATTTTTGTTTTGTAAGTATACATCAATGTGACTAGCCTCTGCCCACAAAAACAGTGGCAAACATTGATCACGAATCATCGCCCGTGCTGCTCAGACTACAGTCTTGTTCTTCCTCTCGACCACTCCATTCTGTTGAGGATTGTAAGGAACTATGAGTTCCTTCATGATCCCAATTGTTGCGCAATAATCCACAAACTCCTTGGAGGTGTACTAACCCCCGTTGTCAGATCTCAAAACCTGAATCTTTCTGCCAGTTTGGTTCTCTACTAGAGCCCTGAACTCTTGGAACCTGTTGAAGACCTCATCCTTGGCCTTCAAGAAGTAAATCCATGTCTTCCTGGAGTATTCATCTATGAATAGAACAAAATATTTGAAGTCACTCACTGACTCCATGCTCATCGGACCACATACGTCTGAATGAATCAAATCCAGATCTCCCTTGGATCTGTGCTCGCTCGGTGGAAATGGTCTTCGGGCATATTTTCCCATTGCACAACCCTTGCAAGAGTCATGCTTCTTTGCTGTGAACTTAGGCAACCCTATAACTGCATGTCTCAACTGCTCCAACGCACCAAAGTGTATGTGTGCCATCCTCCTGTGCCACAATTCTCCCATGTCTATGGTTGTATTGACCAATGCTCTCCCTGGCTGAAACTGAAGCTTGTACACCTTCTCTTCTCGAACCCCAATCATCCTGTACATCTTCTCGCTTGACCCTCCTGGCCTGACAAACACCCTTCCCTTATGGAAGTTAACCTCATACCCTTTATCCTCTAGAGAAGAGACCGAGATGAGATTCTTTGTCAACCCTAAAGCATATAGTACATCAACAAACCGGAGTGGTTTACCCGACTCCCTCTGAAACGAAACTGTTCCAACCCCTTGCGCCTTGTAGCGCCTATCATCTTCGAGCTCTATAACTAGATTCACGCCTCCCTCCCGTAGCCTAGTGAATATCTCCTTGTGCCCTGTCATGTGGCAAGATGCTCTACTGTCAACAAACCACATGTCTAAGAATGTTGCGCCAGACATACAAGCTATGAAGCAAAAATCCTCCTTGAAGCATTTGTGACACTGGAAACATTTTACTTTTGAGAAGTCAATGTTCTTCTTTCCACCCTTCTTTTTCTTCTGCTTTCCCTTGCCTTTGCTCGCAAGAGCCAACCCTTCTTCATCCACAATTTGTGGTGAAGATGAATATCCTGACTGACCAAGTTTGATCTCCTCCTATACAAAATCATACCATAACATCTACCAATCAGGGGAGTTTCTCCCGAGCTACAACTCCACGCACGAACACATCCCATGACTTAGAGAAGCCATTTAGTGCCACATGCACTAACTCAGAGTCTTCAGTCTTTTCACATACTGTTGCTAGCTCATACCTAATCTGTGTTAATCGAGTAAGGTAGTGGACCACACCTTCCCCCTTAGCCATCTTGGTACTTCTCAATCTCTCTCGAAGCACCATCACCTTGTTTTCATTTTTACTTTGGTAAAGGTCATTCAAGGCAGCCCACATCTCCTTAGCGGACTTTTTCCTGGTGAGATGAGGGATTATGTGATCCTTCATCCCATTAAGGAGTTTGCTCTTTGCTTTTGCTTCACCCTTCTTCCAGGCTACCAATAAAGTTGCATTTGTAGGAGTTGCAGCCTTATCATCAACATGGTCAAGGACATCATTGACATTCAAGATCATAGTTACCCTTTCCTTCCAGGTGGCAAAGTTTTGAGCACCCTGAAGCCTATCTTCCATTCTCAAGGTCATGGCCATTTCTGAAAATGATTATGTGTTGCAGATCTGAACTTCTGTGTAACAGATTTGAACTTTTTTTTGTAGATCTGAACTCTATTATTTTTTTCAATAGATCCGCTTGTAATACTGCTTCTTCAACAATCTTGCTCTGATACCATGTGAATTTTCCTAAACCCAACAAATAAACCACAATCTATTTCTGATTTTTAGTTACAGCTAGGTTATTTTCACAAATAAATTTGCGTAGCAGAAAACTAATAACCAGGAACTTAACAGTAGAAGAAAACAACAATCACATCACATGTACACAAATATTTTTGGACAATAGTCCCTGGAAAAACCTCGGAGGGAAAACAGTGCAGTAGATTTGTGGATTTTATTATTAGCAACAAAAATATGGAGATCTCTTACAAAGAATTTCGGCCTAGCAAAATTACTGAGTAAACCCTCAACTTTTCACCACGTCAACATAAGTACGTCCTCTCCCCACGTCCTTGAACTATAATGACTCAATATTTGCCTCTGCTAGAGCCCCTGTGTCAGCGTCTGCGTTACCTTGTACAACGATTATCAGATCTAAAGGTAGTGGTCTTTGCCAAGCTAAAGAAGTGTGCCAATATCCTTGGAAGAATCCTCCTTTGTCTCCTTGCATTCTCTCTCCAACAAACCCTAGGAAAATCCCTTCACTCCAATGAAGTTCGCCCTCTCTCTTAGATGGATAATGCACCCCTCTAGCCAAATTGATTTTTTTCTTCCATGAGCAAGTGAAACCCTAATATCATAAGGATGGAGGGCTGAGATTAACTCTACCCCACTCTCCAAGATTGATGGCTAAGATTAAAAATGTGATATATATTTAGAAAGCAAATATATGCGTATGGTATATACCATAAATCTGAGATTTTATTTGGTGGAATTTTGTTCTTTCTTTTCATCTTTATGTTTTTGCTTACTCTTCCTTCGCAAATTGTTTCTTGCATGCTTCTCCCTTTATCTGTATGATCATGTTCTCATTATTTTCTTTGTCTCACTAAGGTTAAAGAAAGTTGGGACCAAGGCTGTTGGGAGTGCGGAGCAGGAAGCGCATATTTTCAAAAATCTCCGGGAGCGGGAGCGTTTCAAGAGCGTTTTTTATATAATACATAAAAATATATATATTTTGATGCATATATATACAGTGTTCCACGGGGACGCGTCCCCCAGCGTGGGGGACGCAGGGGACGCGTTCCCCACGTCCCCGGGACGGGGGGACTCCAGGGGGGACGTTTCCCCACGTCCCCTTTTTGGGGGGACGCGGGGGGACTTGGGGGGACGCGACT
>JZKD02S1674008.1:582094-601385 GCA_000966675.3 Picea glauca
TAGAACGTTTAGACTACGCCCTTTTATCATAGTTTGGTGGGCCATGTGACAAGGCTCATTCTGCTGCGAGCCTGTGGCAGCCTCATCTACAGGGAAACGTATATCAGCATGTGTGTGGCTGAGGCAACCCCCATGGCAAGACAAATACACAACTGTTAATTAGGTGATTTTTGGTGTTTGGTTGGCTCGACCAAAAAGTGGAATTCGATGACTGATCCACTGTTTCTTGAGGCATCCAACAAAGACAGTTGGGGTTGACATAATCAAAATAAGATTCTTTGGCTAGTGGACATAGTGATGACCAATAGCTGAGTAGTTATGCCTCTATGGCTATTTATGATGCATGTTGTCATTGGGACCCTTTTGTATCGTGGACAGATGGCCATTGATTGTAGTATTTATTATAGATGATATGCTTATGTGCAGTCATGCAGTCATGCACATATTAATAGTGCCATTTTGAATGTATCATCTATTCATGGTGGCACATGTATGGCACTAATACCATCAAGTTTGGCTTATGACTATGACAACTGGTGGTGTTTTTTATTGTAAAATACTAATAGACCTGTAATTATTGCATTTTTTCTTGCAATAAATAAAGCTAGAATCAATTTTAAAACCTCTAACTTGCATAATTAAAAATTTCCTTTATTTATAATATTCTGTTATTACATTCTGTTTCAAAAGTAAATTTGACAAAATCCTGCAGATTTCAGTGGTCTTTTAAAGCTGCTCCTTGGGTACTTCAAGAAAGTTGGTTTGCGTTGCTTAATTTAATTTTCACTAGCTAATTTAGAGTAATTTATTCTGCAATAGCAGTTTCTTTGAAATGCTCTTATCTGTAAGATGTCAAGGACTACCATTGAGCTGATGCTCTATTTTAACTGTTTGTGCTCATTAAAATTTCTTCGACTGTTTTTCAGTAACCAAATTTTGCATTTTTTGCTCAATTTAGAACTGTTCCTGTCATTCGTTAAATTGCAGGAGTGAATTCCTTAAAATAATGTCTGATTTTGTAATTTCTGCTTGTTTCTAATGCAGGAAATTGCTTGGCATCGAGTAGATGAATTGCAACCTACAAACAATGAGGCCAATTCTCGTGGACTGAACGGAATGAAGTGTTTTATGGTTGGACCATTTATGGGGTAAGGATCGGTTCTTTCTTCCGTTTTACCTTCATTTTTATGAAGGTGTCTATTGAGTCTTAAAGGATTTACTACTATTAGTATAAATTTGGTCATTATACTGAAGTTAAGACCAATAATTTATACCCAAGGACGTCAAAACGGCTATAACTGCAGTTCTCAAAATCCTTCATCTGCTTTCGTTCACTAGAATTTATTTGTAGGGGGCTATATATGGGAATGCATATTTGACTGAACAATGAAGCAGGCCACTAAAGGAGTGGATAGCAGCGCATTGCCTTCCAGCGACAATAAAGAGCGATGGTTCACTAAAAGGTGTGTATTGAATTTTACAAGTTGCTTTTTGTATTCACAATGAACTGTTGTCCTAGCCCATCTGTCCCATCTGCTTATGGGTTTGTTGTACAGATTTTCATGTTACATGTAGTGGTGGATGTATATATCTTGTGATGTCTTGTTTTTCAAAGGTTCAAAGAGGATAAGGTGACATAATGATTGCTTTTATGCCATTAGGGCCTAGTGTTTGTGTTTGGAAGGCTAAAACCAGTTCTACAGGGAGTGGGCCAGTTCCGGGAATTGGTTCTCTGATCGATAATGGACATGTTTCTAATGTGCCTGTAACAGAGCCTAATCAAAGCACAGCTGCTGTTGTAAATGAAGACTTACCTGGCAAAAGTTTCCGAAATTTCAGATTTGATTCATCTTTCATTCTGCGACTGCTCGATGGGATGATAATTTCTGGGTAACATTTTAACACTATATTTCTTTATTGGGTCCAAGCATGCAGTCTTAGCTTGTAAATGCTGTTTGATATCATGTACAGAGCGTTTTGGTGTTGAATTATATGACAATATTTGATGAGTATCCTGCTTTTGGATCATTTGAAGCAGTGGAACATAATATTCTCTGGGCTGGAGCTTTGGTCTTTTATTTTTCAATTGTTTTTATATTATGAGCAAACCGCTCTTGATCTTCTAAGCCACTTGCAATTGATGATGATGTTAACAAATATGAATTATAAATTCATTGAATCTTCTAAAATAGCATGCTAGTCTTTCCTATTGGTCCTTGGTGGATGGTTAATATGTATTTGAGCGTTACTTTTTTAAACATAAGCAGGGTTTCTATTAAGATATAGATTCACCAAAGATGTTGTAATGAAGAAATTTTGGTGCTGTTTTTTTAAATAGCTAGTTTATTAGATTGTTTTGAAACTCGTGCTTTCAGAATGGTTTTTTTTTTTTTTTTTTTCGGTAATATTGAAATAAGACTAGACACTTTTATTATATCATATGCATTTTTTGAATTCTCTCAAAAAAGGTCTTTAGCTTGCATTTCTTGTGGAAATGGAATATGCTTTTTCATTTAATTGTCATTGTTTTCTATTTCATTGTGTTGCACATTTTCTTATCTTCTTATGAGGCTTTTTGGGGATGCCTGTTTTTTTGTTTTGTTAGTTAATATTGTTATATGGGAAGCAATAGCTCAAGTGGTGGGGAAGTAGATCTTACACTCTTCCCATCCAGGTTCAAATCCCCAATGAAACTTGGCCCGTTGTGATAAGGTGAGAATGATAGATGTTTTGTGGTATAGAGGCCCTTCGGTGCCTCGGTACATCTTGGTCTTTGATAAGTCATAAGTTATTGGTATATCTAGCTTGTGGGTTGTTGGGTATACTCTTGGGTTATAGTGGCAGCTAGTTGGTTTTATCCTAGGCCTAGCCTAGGTCACTCTAATGAATTACAGATTCCCATCGCTAAATAAATTTTGTTACATGAGAAGCATGTTATCTTAAGTTCATAATGTTAACTTTTGCATAATTTAGATGATGATCTTTCAATTCAGTGTCAATTTTTACTTAATTTAGATAATGTGCATGTGACCACATAAAAACATAGGATCAAGATGCTCAAAATTCTTTGCTTCACTTGGAATTATTTTCCAAATTTTTGTAATATACATAACAACATTTTCTGACATTCAAGCTGCCTTTATTTGTACTATTTGTATGTCAATGCTATCTTCTCCTGATTATTAGTATATATATGGAGTAAGTTTCATTGTTCATTGCCTGTTTTATAGATTAGATTTAAATCACCCATCTCTTTAGTATTGTATGAGAGGATTTTATTGTAATGCTTATTTCATTGTTCATTGCCTGCCTTATAGATTAGATTTAAATCACCCATCTCTTTAGTACTGTATGAGAGGATTTTATTGTAATGCTTATTTGTACGAGTGATTCATCAATTTATTCATGAATCCTATATGAACATTTTCTATAAAAGCCAACCCATCCATACAAAAAAACATCTTTTACATTCAAAAGATCATAAATTAAGTCTACAATCCCAATATACTTGAACAATTTTTCTAGAAGGATTCTAACGTTTCTTTGTGAGTTCCCATTATTTGAGCATCATGACGATCTTTTGCAACAGATGAAACATTTGTTTGAGCTAGTTATCAGGCCTTGATGTGAATCCACACTTCAAGTTAGAGTTAGCACAGTTCATTTCATTCGATCAATAATGCATCCCAACCAAATACTTGTTCACAGCAACAATTATCTGAATTTTATCTAAATTTCCTCTATGTGTTCTAGTTATATCCCTCACCCTATGGGATCCTCTCTTAGCTATCATATATATTAAGAAAAATCCCAGCTCAATCCCAAAATAACATAGTTCACAACCACCAACACAATATAAGGTATGTAGGTATGTGCAATAGGCACTAGCTTCCCCTTCCCCATAGAAAAACATCATCTTGGGGCTTTATTGAATGAAGTGGAGGTAATGTTACCTTATTTTTTCTTCCGTCTACTTCCTTCTCTTATGTTGCTTCATCAAAGTTTGTAATGCTTTTAATGAAACTTTTGCCATCCAAATTGTGATTTAGTAATGTGATGGAGCGACTAGCAAGTATTTTGAGTAGTTTTAATTGAAAGTTATCCTCCACCTTTGCTTGAACATGACCGATCAATTGCGTGTAAAAAAAAGACTACCACATTCCCAAAATTAAATAGATCACAACCACAAACACAATATAAAGTATGTGTAGTAGGCACTTGGTTCCCCTTTCCTATAAAAAACCGTTATCCTGGGGTTTTATTGGAACATAAGTGGAGGTAATGTCACCTTACTTTTACTTCCTTCTCTTGTGTGGTTTCATCAATGCTTCCAATGAACCCTTCACAATCCAAATTGTGATTTAGCAATGTAATGGAGCGACTGACAAGTATTTTGAGTGGTTTCAATTGAAGGCTATCCTCAACCTTTGATTGAACATGAGAGCAATCAATTTGAGTGGTTTCAATTCGAAGTTATCCTCAACCTTTGATTGAAAATCCATCCAAGAATATATTGTAATACTATACTATGCTCATGAATCATTTACCTTTTTCTATAGTTTTCAGAATATTTTGATCCACAATGGTTTGAATTTTCATAGTATCTACAACAGTTCTTTATTGACAAAAAATGAGATTTTATTTTATAAAAAATGTGTGGTCAAAGTGTTGAATTTTCTAATTTCCAGATCTGATAATTATTGCTTTATGATTTCAAACATAATTTAATGCCATTGTTATCATAGAATAATTACACTGAAAATCCCAACTGGAATAAAATTGCAATGGAAATAACAGAATCATAGAAAGATAGGCATGCACAGTGGACACAATATTTTTACCTTGGGAAACCCAATCTTGAGAGAAAACCCAACTTTTCTTAAGAAGGATTTAAGCCAGAAAGTACATCACCATAAAATGAAGAACCCAACATATAGAAGGTTGTGCCCTAGCATGAGGAATATCCCTCAAGGCTAGTGAACCACTAGACAAAGATAACACACCACCAAAATTTGCGCAACTGACAACTACCACTGGCATCTGCAACTGCAACTGCGACTGCAATCGAGACTTGCACACTTGATGAGAAGAGTTGTGTGACTTGTCAAAATGAAATGATCCAACCTTTATACAGTTTGAGTCACCTTCAATTTCCTTGTGGAGTCGACATGTCATTTTTCCTTCAATATTTCATTTAATGTGTTCAGAGGTTTCTTTAATAGTTTAATGGGCTTTGACTTGTCAACTTGGCATTTCTTCATTACTAGAAAAGTTGACCATGAGCCATGTTGATGTATCATCTCTTCACATGCATGTCTAATTAATATAGGGTTCTTATGTTGAGTAAACCCATCGAGAAATCTCTCATTACAAGAGGTCTCTTGGGCTTACTTCTTCAACATTAGATTAGACTTGTAAACAAGTCAAACCTGCTTGATAAGAACTAGATCACTCCATCCTGAAGTAGGAAAAGTGAAAGCATTTAACATCTCGAGTCGTTATCGATCCTTATCAAATCAACATGACCAAGGAAAAAGACTACGCCCGGGCCATTCACCACTAGCAAAGCCCCGTGAGTGAATGTATCATTCTCCCTTGGTCAAATCAGCATGACCAATTTGGGAGAATGTCTGTCCGATGTTGCTAACTGGAGAACCATCAACATCCTGGGCCATTCACCACTAGCATAGCCCTGTGAGTGAATGTATCATCCTCCCTTGGTCAATTCAACATGACCAATCTGGGAGAATGTCTGATCGACGTTGAAACATCAACAAGAAGCACGTTGGGTAGTACAAAATATATATCATGTTTCTTCTTCAAATCCTTCATCCATAACAATCCTTCTACTAGCCTAGCTTTTCGTATATCTACTTGACCTTTATCAACCTTCAATACAATCCAAAATTTTAGTGTATATCTACGGTAAAAGACACCTAGAATGTAGATAATTCTGTAATACATTAACTACCCGGCTGATCGGTTTGACTGGGTTTGTCCTCTTCCATTTCTTCTTCTTGCGTTGGCTGGTTTAAATCAAATCTGGAGTGCGTTGTTGCTAGGGATGAATCATTGTTGGAGAGAGAGTCCACTAGGATTGGAGGAGGCAACACTCTTTGAATCTGCAACGCTTCCACCTGGCTTTTAATGGCATCCACTTCGTCATGTTGCTGACGCATGGCTTCATGTTGTTGAATAAAAATGTCTAGAATTTGATTGACTCAAGTTGAGGAGGAGCAATAATCCATCTGGAGTTGGCGCACTTTCTATTGGCAGAGACCAAGTCCTGAATGATGGAGCTCCTTCAATCTATTGTTGCAAAATTAACATCTTGAGTCAACTTTCTATCCTGATATGTCTTTCCTCCTTGAATTCATGAGTGCAGAATGACTGAATGACGCCAAACCTACTTCCTCCTATGCAATAATCTTTCCAATTCTTTAATAAGTTTTGGCTTTGTTACGCTTTTGCTAAGAATTATTCCAATTTCCATTTGTGGAGGCAATTGTAAGAATTCTGGTGCCTCCCTTGTCCTCGACATCCATTGAATTCATGATATATGTAACCTTCTCCTCTACATAATGACTTTTATTTTAACTTTGGAAATTCTCAAGTAGGGAGTTCCCAATACATCCATAATCCATAAAATGTCTCTGGCGCATACCTTGAATCCCCTTCCCAGCTAGATGCTATACATGACCAATACCGCCATATCTAAGAATCG
This sequence comes from Picea glauca, assembly GCA_000966675.3. Lineage (NCBI taxonomy): Eukaryota > Viridiplantae > Streptophyta > Pinopsida > Pinales > Pinaceae > Picea > Picea glauca. The sequence continues at coordinate 588,819 of JZKD02S1674008.1, forward strand.
AGTGTCTTCCCATAAATGGATTACTTCACCCACATGCGAACCAAGACTCCCATTCATAAGCATAATTGCTTGCAAACGTGGGGGATGCACCAACCTGGCTTCTAATTCAGAATCCACTACATTTGACTGCCCTTCCATCCTACTGAGTGTACCATGTCTTGAAAATCTCGCCTGGCACGAACTGAGAATGCGCTAAGGAGAATTTTGTAGAGTGTCCATAAATTTGAAGATGATAAACCTTAAGAGTTCACCCTTTTGTGATGTCATGGGGTTTTTGACTTGACACCTATGAGTCATGCACTATTTGAAATGGGTGGCTCATTTATTATGGAATTTGTTGATGGGACAAATTCCCATTTACACTTATGTCTCCTTTTGGGAGTGAGACTGCTTTATTGTCTTGTGAGTCAACCAAGCAATTATTCTCCCTTTTAACATGAAAAAAACAAACCTTAGGAATACTTACAATTTCAAGTTGGATTTTTTTGATAATATTGATAGATTGAACATTAGGAGAATCCCCTTTGAACATGCTCTCGATGGAATTCTTCGAATCTCCCATAATGATTAGTTGTTGCACTTTTAATCTCTTAGCTAAGCGTCCTCCTTTAAGAAGGGAATAATCTTCAGCTTGATTATCAGTCAGTTGTCCCAAAATCCATGCATATTGTATTTCTTGATTTCCCCTCGGGTCAAGAATGACCCCCCTGCACCTGCCACCCCAGGATTACCTTTGGAAGCTCCATCAAAACATAGAATATGCTCATTTTGTGATTTGAGTCAATCAAAGAAGGAAGATGGAGGAATATGAAGCTGTCAGAATGATCTTGCCTTTGAATGGGAGGGAGATTGATACTGCAATTTGAATTTATCAAACCATCCTTGCTCTATTCCATCTAATCTTTTTGGGGAAGATAACCTCATTTTACGGGAATTTAAGAACTCCAAAAGCTGGGCTTTTGTTGCATTTATATTCCTGACCAACCAGATTTGCCAACACGTGTACTTGGGGAGTGACAACCATAATCTTCTAAATATAGGGTTGCTTGTAAAGGATCCCTGGTATTGTTTCTCCCAAGAACCCAAAAGAGCTTGAATGGAACTTGGCCAAGTCACTCTGTTGAATATTTCTTGTAAAAGGGTCTTCCAAATGTTTAATACGAGCAAACATTCCAGGAATACATGGAGAATTGTTTCATTGTTACATTTGCAAAGGACACATCTCGAGGGACCCTCAATTCTCCAACGACTCATATTTTCACTAGTTAGAATTTTCCCATGGATTAGGATCCAACAGAAAAAATTAATTTTTGGAGGAGCATCTTGATGCCAAATGTTTTTCCACGAGGGACTTTTAGGAGGAAGGTCAACTTGCATCAATAAATACTCATACCTTTTACGGACTGAATATCTTTTAATTCACCCCCTTTGGAATCATAATCATCCTGGTGATTGGGGGCAACACCTTGCATGTAGGAGAGTAACTATTCAGCCTGGCTCTTAAGTTCTTCTGGGACGTTCCCCAAGTTCCAACCTCTCTAGAGTCCCTCTATGTCCCAAATAGAGATGTCATTTAAAAAATGTTTATTTTGGGCGTGAAGCCACTCCGTGATCTAGGCCAAAGAACTTTTATAGATTAGAAGAGGAAGAAGAGGAAGTGAGGCTTGAATTAATTTCCAAATGGGAGATCTTGATGATGGGCCAATAGGAAGATCAACACCCCTTAGACGATCCTTTTGAAAATATTGAAAATATTTATTTATTGGTGCCTTCTTTCAGTTTGTATAATCTCCTGATATCATTCTCCACAATAGTTTTGCTCCCAAAGCTACATTGACTAGAGTGGGATCTTTAATTCCTAAACCCCCCATTCATTTTAGGTGCCCTTACAATCCTCCAATTTACCAAATGAAACATTTTTGTGCTAGTTTTTCCCCCTTCCCATAGGAATTTTTGGATTTGATGAGCAATTTCTCTTTCAATGCTCATGGGGGCTAGCAATGAAGAGTATTGAAAAACTGGAAGAGTCGAAAGGATTTCCTTTGCAAGCACAAGTCTCCTTGCGAGATTTAACCAAAGCGCCCCCAACTTATGTATTTCTATATGATCTCGGAGGTGATGATATTTCAGTCTATTGTAGAAAGAGAATTAAGACAAATGGGGGTGCCCAGATACTTGAACGATCTCCAATTGGATATTAAGGGAAATTGGAGAATCCTTGAAATGACAGTAAAAGAGTGAGCATTTGTGTTCCAAGCATACAAATAGCATTTATGAGAGTTTATAAGCCCACCCGAGACAAAAACAAATTGATCCATCACCATTTTAATCTTCTTGCTATTACTGAAGATGCCCCTCCAAGGAAAATGATGTCATCTGAAAATTGAGAATGATTTATTTACTGGTACCTTCTTCCAGTTTGTATAGTCTCCTGATATCATTCTCCACGAAAGTTTTTCTCCCAAAGCTACATTGACTAGAGTAGGATTTTTAATTCCTAACCCCCCATTCATTTTAGGCGCCCTTATAATCCTCCAATTTACCGAATGAAACTTTTTGTGCTAGTTTTTCCCCCTTTCCATAGGAATTTTCGGATTTGATGGGAAATTTCTCTTTCAATGCTCATGGGGGCTAGCAACGAAGAGTATTGAAAAACTGGAAGAGCCTAAAGGATTTCCTTTGCAAGCACAAGTCTCCCTGCGGGATTTGAGCAAAGTGCCCCCAACTTATGTATTTCTCTATGATCTTGGAGACGATGATATTGCAATGTGTGATAGAAAGAGAATTGAGACAAATGGGGATGCCCAAATACTTGAACAATCTCCAATTTGATATTAAGGGAAATTGGAGAATCTTTGAAATGGCATTAAGAGAGTGAGCATTTGTGTTCCAAATATACAAATAACATTTATGAGAGTTTATAAGCCCACCTAAGACAAAAAAAAAATGATCCAACACCATTTTAAATATTCTTTCTATTATTGAAGATGCCCCTCCAAGGAAAAATATGTCATCTCAAAATTGAGAATGATTTATGCGCTTGACCCCTGCAACAATTTTGATGCCTGCAATACTCTCGGTTTCTTTCATGCTCTAACCTTCTTCCCAAAGTTTTAGCCATTAAGATATATAGAAGGGGAGATAATGGACAACCTTGTCTTAGCCCTCTAGATGCTTGAAAAAACCCCAAAGGTCTGCCATTGATCAAAGGAGCTATCTAGGGACTACTTATACATGCCTCAATCCATCTAATGAATGAATGATGAAATCCAAATTTTGCTAATACCTCCAAGAGAAAGTTGTGTTGAACTTGATCAAAGGAATTTTCCATATTGATCTTGATCACCATTCCCCTACTCTCTTTAATATTGTTTGAATGGATTGCCTCCTGGACTAGAACAATGTTGTCCCATATTTTCCTTTGCGCTACAAAGCCTCTTTGAGAGGGAGAAATTAATTTGGGAAATAAATTTTGAATCCCGATGGCTATAATATTGGAGATGATATTATAAGATACATTACAAAGAGAGATGGGTCTAAATCTGGAGAATGGTACTTCCTTTCTCTCTTTGGGGATTAAGGCTAGAAATGTTGAATTTGTAGATCCTCCCATTCTGCACGATTTTTGAATGTATTGAATCATCCTTACCAGATCATATTTAATGATATGCCAACATTTTTTGTAGAAGTGTGTCGTGAAACCATATGGGCCTGGGGCCTTGTCTGATTCAAATTGTGAAAGAGCCTAATAGGGCTCAATTCCATTATAACAATATACTTGTTAAGAGTTTAACATGTCACTTGTGGGAATTGAACCTAGGCAGGGAGGACAACAATCATTTCTCCTAACCACCCAAGCTAAACCCAATTGACGTAATAATAATAATCCATTTTTAATTGTTTTAAAGGAAGTTTCATAACCCTTAATGAAAGGGATATGATAATTGTTTTAAAGGAAATTTCAGAAACATTTATTAGGATAGAACTAGTAGAATTCCCAGCCACATTAGCAATGACCAATAGAGATAACCCCTTAGGTTGTTAGTATCTAAAACATTTGTTACTCATGAAGTGATGTTGCAAATAATACACTTGCCAAACAAGCATTTCTCTTATTTACACAACTTTTACTCTTTAATTTTAACAAATTGCATGATCAATATAGGATGTTGGCCATGCTTTCTCTTCGAATATACTAATATATTATGAAGAAACACCAAAACAAATTTATATAGCTATATACTAGAATCATTCTCCATCAAGATCATCAACATGATAAGCAAATTTATCATTCTAAAGGCTGCTAGAAAATCATAATGGTTGTATTGTATTATTTAAAATGTATTCATCCTTTAGAAAATCATAATGGTTGTATTGTATTCTAAATGTATTATTTAAAATGTATTCATCCTTTACAATTGGTAACAACTTTCTCTAAGGTCAATCTTAGAGATGGCATTGCCCCATGTATATAATCAAATCATATCATGTATTATTTAAAATGTATTCATCTTTTACAATTGGTAACAACTTTCTCTAAGGTCAATCTTAGAGATGGCATTGCCCCATGTATATAATCAAATCATATCGAGGATATGGTATTTGTTCATAACTATAACCTTATTAAACTAGTTGTAACTTATGCATAGTCTTAATGCTCCATCCTTTATGAATATCGAAAGGGTCCCTAATATGATACACTTGGTTTTTGAAGTTTCTTATTAAAAAAAAATTCACAACTCCATCTTGAATTCAATAAGCTCCAAACTGTACATCTAGCAAAGTGCCTTGAAACTAGTTTTATCTAGTACTAAGTGATGCCCAAACCTTCAACATTTTTTGTGATTTATACTAAGTCCCTTTTCAGTATCATCATCCCAAATGATTTGATATTTATTAGTACTAAGTGATGCCCAAACCTTCAACATTTTTTTGTGATTAATACTAAGTCCCTTTTCAGTATCATCATCCCAAATGATTTGATATTTATCTAGTACTAAGTGATGCCCAAACCTTCAACATTTTTGGTGATTTATACGAAGTCCCTTTTCATTTTCATCATCCCAAATGATTTGATATTTGGTGGTTCTTAAATATTCTTTGATACTACTTGATCTATAATGTTGATGACACCTATAGATTTACTTTTTGGAGGGTAGAAGAGAGGACTCACCGAAGTTTCAACACTCAAGGGAGTCCGACCTAAGTCTTCCAAAGGAATGCTTGTGGTTATATGTCCTACAACTATCATTTGAGGGCGTTAAGAGTTTCAAGCCAACAACAATTGCAATGTTACTGGGAGTCTTTCGATTTGCAAGCATAAAGAGAAAATAATAAAAATCAAATCCAAATATAAACACGCAAAGATAATAGTGACCACATGAACAACGACCAATCAATCTTAGCTTTTATATATAAAACAATGCAAGATATAAATAAAGAACAAGTGCAACTAGGTGTTTGGAGATGTCACAATCTCTATGTCATTGGCAGGTGTGTGGCAGCACCAGAACAACGACATGGAAGAGTGTGACTTGACAAAGGAGTTGAGTACGAACATGAACTCGTGATTGCATATACTAAGATGCCTTCCAATAGATTTATAGTTGCGGACATAATTTCTCAATCCCATATAGAAACGCATAAGCATAGGCAAAGTCTTGTACTTGTACAAGTGGACCTTGATCATGGGCTCGACTAAATTTTAAAAGTTGAGGGTGCTTCGAGTGCAAAGGATCCATTAGAACGTGGGAGATAAAGGGTTTGCGAGATGGGTAGGAAAGCTTATAGGTTTGAGTGATGAAGTTGAACCATGTTCTTTCAAGTTTGATGATGACCCAATGTGGTTTTAAGTAGATCACATTGTGTTCATGCTAGAGGTGTTCCACATAAGAGGATTTGAAGTACCACGAGGGAACGATTGAGCCATTGAAGGGAGGAAGCATGTAACCAAAATGCATGTTTATTTTAGTATATAATGACTTGGAAAGTTTTCAAGCCATCCTTCATTTAGAAAGGATAAAGTGTCAAGTTTGGTTTATTCTTAAATGAATAGTTTCTGTGGTGGTCCCCTATTTTATTGCATGGTGGAAAAACCTAATCTAGTCGAGATTGCATAGTTTTGACCTTGAGATTTTTTAAGAGAGGTATCAACATAGTTAGACTTATTTAATGCTTAGACTCAACACTACATCACGTCAATTGGACTAAAAGAAAATTGTGATTGGTTAATAGTAACATAAGTTTCTTTGGTGGGATCAAGGATTTGATCCCTAATACACTCCTCATGAATCTAGGACTACAATTCCCAACATTCCAGTGCAAATATTGGCATCGGAACATGTCCAAGGCCTTCAAGAAGTATAATCCAACACATAACTATAGATGGTTATGCCCTCATTTATATTGATGTTTGATTTAACAAGACTTGGATGTTCAAATACAAACATACTATTGGGCTCTTTTGTTTCCATATTATACATAAATCCTTGTAGCACTGAAAAGGAAACCCTCATTCTTAGGTGCTAGCACTTGGCCATTGATTGGTCAACCTTAGTGTCACCCAATTCAAATTCCCCATGTGTGGTCAACCTAAGACCTTTACACATTTGTTCTAGTTCCATGGCTATGCTAAATATGATTGGAGTTGGATGAATTTTCATGATGGAGAGTGATGCAAGGAAGAGAGTTGCCACCTCCTTCTCTCCCCACAAAATGATGCTTCAAACTCTAGCTAGATTTCTCCCTATGAGTGTTGAAGGTGGTGCATGGATGGTTGTGCTTGAGGAGGTAGCTAATTTATGGAGTAGAGTGGCTCGACAACAACTTTGGAGAATCGATTGGGTGGTTGCTTGGATTCTAACTAATGTCTCATGGTTTTTCCATGATGATGGCTAGTTTGGCCTTGCAACTTGTTTCATTTCTCATCCCTGATGGCGTTTTGTGTATGATCTACCATTGGTGTTTGTTATGTTGCTTCCAAGTGCTAAATCTATGGGTGTAAATGTGGGTTGTTGGTTTATGCTCATGGTAGTGCATGTTGTTTTCTTCCCAACCTCATTCCCCTAGATCTTGGCATGTTAGGGTTGGTGTTACACTCATGCTTGAGGGGTATATGTGTGGATTTGATCGAGGTTAGACCTACCTTCTAAAGTTTTTTTTTTATCTAACATCTCCCAATAACTAGATATGTTCATAGGGTCTAGTCTTGACTTGTGGCAAGGATTTTGTCTCTCGTGGTGGCCTTGTTTGTGGCCTAGCTTGAGTTTTTTCTATTCTTTCAAGGTAGTATGGTTCCCTTGCATGGTTTAGGGCTAGGGTTTTGGTCATTTTTTACTTGATGTATCCCTCTAAGTGTGTCCTCCCCGCACACTCTATCGATAGTGTATAAGAAATTGTCTTGTTTGTGATCTTTACATGAGCTTGTGGAGTTTGCGGTTGCAACCTGCCTTTTTTGTATAAATCTCTCTATAATTTTGCTTCCGTAACAAGGTTGAACGAAATCGTTTTCAAAAAATTATGATTGGGGAAGGGTCTCTAAACTTGGTGGTCAGTTTCTCCCTACTCCCATCTCATAGAAGATCGTCATTTTGGGTGAAATTTTATTTATTGATTAACTTCTATGTAGGTTGGTAGCTCATCAGAATTGAAGTCTTGTTTCTAGTTCAAAAGAAAAAAACAACTCTTTGTTTAATCGAGCTCAACCCATTTAACCTATTTAGGGCTTCTCATGGGCTAATAGTTCTTTAATTTGTTTCAAGCTTTATGCATAGATTAAAGTGAAAGAGGTGGATTTTGATGTGGAGCATGTGTGCCAACTAATTGATTATTGGGGGTGCTCATTCACTGCGAGAAGGGGTCATACTATGACTCTCCTACTCCATCTTCCTAGTTCATGCATCCCAACTTTCTAGTGGAGGGACAAAGTGACATGTTGACCATGTTTTTTTTCTGAAAATAGGGACCATTGTCACACCTAGTCACACAACAAAAAATCACCATGTTCTTGCCCCTATTATCTCAAATGACAAGAAATAACCTAAGGAAGCTAGTTTATATAATGATGGTTGGGACCCACAATCCTAGAGTTTGAGTTTGGTAATGATCGTTGGGGCCCACGATCCTAAAGTTGATTTTGGTAATGATGGTTGGGGACTCACTCCTAAAGCCATAGTTGATCCAACTCTAAATGAAGGTTTAATCTCAATGACCACTAAATTTTTTCTTATGGAAATGCATAAACACTAGTGTGTGTGCCATGAAGGTTATTTTTATGCTTACTTTGCTCCCATATTATATGGATTTTTAACACTCGATACTTTATTGTATGCCCAAGTGGTGATTTTTTTAGATATTATTCTTATAGGGAAAATTCATTAGCATTTAAGGATCTTAAGCCAAACTTTCCTAGCTTGTGGTTGTTTCCACATAATGCAAATTTTGTTTGCAAATACACCCACTTTGTAAATATTTGATTAGGTTAATAGTTAAGGGAAGGATTTTTCTCATTTTTTTTTGGCACCAAGTTTGTTGACCATAACATAGAGGTTTGAGAGATGGACATAAAAGTGGAAGAAGCAAAAGTTTGGATGCGGAAGTGAGGTCAAGAACCTAGTACATGTGTTCATAAATTGCTCCATATATGATTTCAAAAGGAGCCCTAAATGTTGCAATTAAGTGATTCCATGCTAGTGCATGATTGTGGAGTGTGGGATTGAATGGAAGAGTAGTCTAAGGGAAATATGTGGTGTTACCTCCCATACATGCACTTCAAATGCTATAAAGTCCTTTAACAAAATGTAATCCTAGGGACACTTAGGAAGATTTCTCAATGTCACCACAACAATATATCCTCTTGCTTTAGGACGGTTCTTTTTTATTACAAAAGGGGAAACAATAGAAAATATACGATTTTTTTTTGTATTTTAGAATAAGATAGATGGTGGAATTTACCAAGGTTGTTGCCTATCCAATTTGGGCTTTGTAGTCGGGGTATAATGAATGAGAGGGTTTGCATATGATGAAGAGGTATATTTAATATATTAACAATATGCTCTAGCCAATCACATGGATCCTTTCAATATGCATAAATTAAAAGGAGGGCCCTTCCAAAGATGCACCTCACAACAACTGTAAAACAACCAAGTATAGCATGCAACCATTAATGAGAAAAGGGACAATAAAAACCTCTTGACATGTAGAAATCATAGCAACAATATCCCTTATGTGAATATTGATTGCAACAAAAGATAGGGAGGATTAGACCTCAACCCTAGCCTCTTGTTATTGGAACAAACATGTTGCTCTACAAAGATTATTTCAGAAATATTTCAAGAGTAATTCCAACCATCAATTAACCTATGAAAAGTAGAAAAATACGATAAACCTCAACTTGAACTTGCCCTTCTTTCAATTCTCCCAAAATGTATTCAACACAAGTAGAACAAATATGACCAACCTCAACTTGAACTTGCCCTTCTTTCAATTATGCTGAGAGATAGTCAATGATGCACTTGGAGGGAAATCTTTATCTCCCAACCACGCCCTTAGTAAATGAGAATAGATCTCCCTTTATATTTGTACTTCAACAACTACAATAAAATATTTTCTATTTTATAAATCCCTTGAATCTTCCTAAGTTGGAGCACTCCCTTTTGATTGGATAGAATACTTAAAATAGTTCCATATTGCCACTTGTTATCTCCACAAGCAAAATGCATTTCTTAAATCATGCATTTACTCTTTATTTAAGAGTTTGATCATGTTGGCAATGCCACATGGCATCCCCTCATGCAAAGATCCTTCCACTAAATATGTGGAAAAAGCCTCGAACAATGTGTCCTTACTCTCCAATACCTCGAAGGTGAAATACGCCTCCAAATATGTGGAAATGCACCAAAAAATGTGTCTTTACCCCAAAAATTATCCTCATATGAGAAATACACTTGTCAATATGTGGAAGCTCTTCCATTAAGTTTATATCTCACCCCTTTTTTCCATGTGTCATGATTTGGGCCTCCAATAAGGTAGGAATTTTTTTCCTTTGGGCTTTGTTTTATCTTTGCCTCATCATAAATTTTGCTTAGACATCCCCCATGGTAGATAATTTTTCATTTTAGGTGTTGTTAGTGATATTTCTTGTCTCGGGATTAGGCGTACCCAGGTCTGCGGTTTGCACGGGAAGCACCTGAGCATATCACGAGAGAGTCCCATTTTGTAGCAGCAAGTCAAGCAAGCGAGCGAGCAAAGTTTTGTCTCCAACAGTCGAGAACCATCCTCAAAGCAAATCGACGGTCATAATCTTACAGAGGAGATTGACGAAATCCTGTTGGCCGTTAGATCTCGAGAAGTTGCGTCGGGGTTAACCCCTAGTGTGCAGAGGAGGAGAGTCAGGTTTCATTTCATCAGAGAATCGGAGTTTTCGAAGACAAGAAACTCTTGCATGTAGGAATTGCGATCCGCGATTTACCGACTGAATCAGAACCATCCGTCAACAGGGACACGTGGCGAGAGCTCCTGCAGAGTCGGGGATCGGGGAACTGAAAGTCCCGTGCACATGACAACGGGAATCGCGATATCTCGATACGCGATTTCCCGACGGAGTTAAGGACCGTAGTGGGGGACAGGTGTCAGAAGGACAATCCTTGTAGGGAGACAACGCCAAGTGGCATCGGCATATCGCGAACTAGGAGGTTCGTGAGTTGGAGCTGCAAATATTTGTGTCCAGAGTTGCGAGATTGCGAGAAGCGATGTCTCGACAACCGCCGGTTAGCATGTGGGACCGCAAGTGGAAGACAGGTGGTATGCTCTCGCGACGAGGAACGGACTGTTGACATGTCAACGACCATGAGCCATCGGGTTTCGGGGAATCGCGAGTCCGGAGGATGCGTGCTCGTTGACATCGCAAACCGCGAAACCCCGATGGAAAGTATGGTTGAGGGCATATGGTATTGGTCACTTGGACCAGGGCCTAGTCAGAGGGCTATCACGGAAGGCGAATCGACAATCGGAGAATCGCGACTCCCGGAGACTTGTGTATCGAGACATCGAAAATGCTGAAACCCCGACAGAGGTTCGGCTCAGGTCACATAAGATGTGGTCTTATGGACCATAGTATAGCCAGGAAGGATAACCCATACATGCGCTCATTGGAGAATCGGTGATCGAGAGTTCAAAGGGTCAAGAACTCTTGACAACGGGGAATGCGAAACCCCGAAACCCGATACAGATTCGGGAAAAGGTCTCGGTGAAGTTCAAGAGATCGTAAGGAAAGGAGAAGAGACCTGTGGACTAGGTCAAGGTTTCATCAAGGATTTCACTCAGGGATCCAAAGAGCCGCTTCGGCTCAACAGAAAAGGAGAAAGAGGGTGGGTGAAGCCTCGTGTCACCCATTTATTGCAAAGTATGGAGGTCCTGACTGAAATTGACACAGGAGGGTCCCTTGTATCGATTCTCTTCAGGAAAGCTATGCCGAGTCTCCAACTCACCAGAGAAGCCTACACACGCCAGTTCAATATTCAAAGGGCTCAGTTACCCCCTGGCGCGAGCCATGCTGAATTAAAGAGGTGCATGACAGGGGAGCAGAGGGCAGATTTGATGGAGGCAGACTGATAGCTCGTCCTGATAGAGAAGCTCCTCAACGTTAAGCACTGAATTCATGATATGATCGCACCTTGAGGGCCAGTGTTAGTCCCAAGTATATGTAGGCATTTTTTCCATTTTTGTAAGGATCGATGGTTGAGCTGAGCTCCCAGTTGTAAAGTTTTAATGAAGCATTGTTGCTCTGGACATGTATGAACTTTGGAGACTTCTTGCCTTATGAATGCCAGTTTCTTTCATGTCTTTGTTTACACTGTGTTAGAGCAGCTCAGAATTGGAAGATCCAGTCGAGCTGTAGCTATTATAGGATGATGTTGTAATGGATAACTGTAATAGTTGCACTGTCTCTAATCAGTTCTTGTGATTTCCCCAGCGCTGAGTGACTTGGAATTGGAGGATCCAGTCAAGTCCCCTTTTAGTTCCTTGAGGCCCTGAACCAAGCGGATCTTGCATTCAGAGTCTTTCTTCTGCAAACTGCCGAAAGTTTGCTGCCCGAAGTTGTTTTCTCACCTTTCTTACTAAGTCTTCCACCTGATCAGCTTTTAATCAACCCATTGGCTGAAGTTAGGATTCCAGACCTCCTTTGTTCTTTACATACCAGACCCAGTCCCTGAGTTAGAATGATATCTCCTCGAGTCTTTATCTCCATTTGATCAACCCTTTATAAACAAATCGTGACATTAAATTGATGGGTGTCGGGCTCTGCTCCTGCAAGCAATCCAGGAGTGACTTCCGACGCTAACATTTCTGGCGCCGTTGTCAGGGACGAAGTTGAATATTTTCCCTAGGATTGAACGACAACGACTAATTGATTCTGAAGGTGCATCAGAAATCAAAATTATTAAGATTGTTGCTGTGCACCTGGCGACTCCATTGTGACGACTCCGCTGGGGAGAACCTGCTCTATCAATTGTGGCTTTCAGAGGCAGACACACACGGTCTCATCCACAGCTGCCCCTAGCTACACCT
>JZKD02S1674008.1:663218-703868 GCA_000966675.3 Picea glauca
AATTGGTGTGAGTTTGAAGCATTGTGTCTTTTGATATTTGAACCATTATACCTTTTCATTTAAAATGATAATTTTAAACTTTAATTAATATCATTTTTCCTTTTTATTCTTTATTCTTTATTCATGTTTGCATGATTTAACTTTCTTTTAATCATGGCCGTGTATCGATTCATATTTCCCCATGAGTGGATCATAGATATGGATCGACTCATTAGATTGTACTCGTGCTTCTGCTGCACTCTCGGTTCACCAACAGATCATATTCTATTATTTATTGATTCTCTATATTGTTCTAGTGTAACTCTCTATCGAATGAAATCTGTATGAGACGCTCCCTTCAAACCATTTTCATATGACCATAGGCATAGAACCACGAGCTTATTATTTAAGCTTTACCTTTATTTTTCTTATTCCATATGACCATATGTGGTGACCAGACATTAGGCCAAACAATCGGTTGAGCGCTTATCAAAATCAATGGTCACGATTCAATCTCCCGATGAGATGGACGACTGACGTAACTTCTCCCTTTGGAACTTCAAGATTTCAACTTTTCAAACCTTTCAAAACTTCTAAATCAGATTTCTTGAACAGGTCAGACAATTTACATTTATTTTGCGAAAACTGATTAATCGTCAGATTTGATTCTTACAAGGCTTAATCCGATGACTGGGTCTTAATCAAGCATTGAGATGGATGGACACCATTTACTCTGGGACTTCGGCGATTTCAACTTACGATATCCTTCCACTGTAGTAGATCGACGGATGAGAATACACCTGAAGTGATCTTTCAAATCGGACGAACCATGTCTACTTCGGGATTTCATCCTTCCGGAGTGACATAATGTATTTGACGTCACATGCTGACATGGAACGAGCCAATTTCCTCTTGAAACATGTCATCATATGATTATGCGATGTGTACTTGTTGACGTGGTTTGGCACATGTCCTTGTTGACGTGGTCTTCCAAACGTCCTTGCTGATGTGGTCTGCCACACATTCTCGCTGACATGATATGGCATATGTATTTGCTGACGTGGTCTACTGATGTAGATCTCCCACACGTCCTTGCTGATGTGGTCTGCCACATGTCCTCTTGAATTGGATAGTTGAGGCTTACTTCGGAGGATCCAATGGTCGAGAATTTATTTTGGTCTCTGGGCTTCGGGAATTTCAAATTTCAAACTTTCTGGAGCATAACCTCCTCACTAATTTTAACTTGAACTTAATGTTGTTTGTTGATCATTTTTTTTTATCAATGGCTCGATCTGTCTCTGATGCAGCTTTGCCTTGTTTTAAATCCAATGACTCTCGGGTATTCGGGTAATCGAGATCTCAACCCTTACTTATCATGTCCTTCCACTTAAGGTGATTCGACGACTGACAGATATTTGGGTGATTGAGATCTCATATATCATCCCTTTCTTATCCTGTCCTTCCACTTAAGGTGATCCGATGACTAACGGATATTCGGATGATCGAGATCTTAGATCTCAACTTATCTTGTCCTTCCACTAAAAAGTGATCCAATGATTGACATGTATTCGGATAATTGAATTCTTAGATTTTTTCAGTGTATCCTATCCTTCCATTTTAAAATGATTTGACGGCTGACGAAAGTTCTCATAATTGTGATCTCAGATATTTTACCTCGCTTATCCTATCCTTCCACTTGATTTAATCTAACGGTCGATGTGGACTCTTCAAATCAGATTAACGGTTGACGATGATTGCGGAACCACAACTTGCGAGTCATTTAACTCGACACCCAAACTTCATAATTTGAAGTTGTGCATTGTTGGTGAGTCAACGACAATTGTCGATATTTGAAGCTATAATATCTGACCATCCTGACTAATTGCGGGATTGGAAATAGCACGATGTTTAATACTTATTACGATCTTCGCAATCTATCCCTTCCATTGATCTGGCGATTGCGCATCCGACAGTCACGACTTAAACTGTCTTAATTTGATTGTTTGTTAGATCAACCACATTTGTCAATATTAGAGTTCATGAGATCTAATGATCTAGACCAATTGCAGGATTGGAACTAGCGAGTCATTTAATTCTCCTTTCATTCTCTGCAATTCATCCCTTATGTTGATCTGGCTTGTAGATTCGACAATCCTGAATTGATCTAGTCATCGACCAATCCTCCAACGGTCCTTAAGCCCACGTTCACTCATATGACCAACGTTTGTTATATGAGACGATCAACACCATCAATTTCTTGATCAGACGGCTACAAAGGCTTATCACCTTTTCCTATGCATCGATCGAATTTTAAGTCTTTCCATCGTTCCCAATGACATTTCTACAATGTTCTCTTCTTTCTGAGCTTTGAACTTTGGCATATTGTCACATTGTTTGACATTCTCATCCTTTACGTAGTTTCAATGCACTTTATCTTCTGAGATTTGATATTGATTCGTTTAACTCTCTTGCACTTTAATCTCTTCATATCGTCCAACTGTTTGACATCAATCATTATATACTGTTGACTAGTCCTCCAACGATTCTTCTGAAATTCATTGTGCCATCTCTTCTGATCTTTGATCTTCATTCGCTAACCCTCTTGATATTTTATCTCAACTTATCATCACATCAATGATATCAACTGTTGAAATCAATGATACTATGTCGAACATAAAATTGTGACTATTGGATTCCCTGGATCAACATATTTTTCCATAATGACTCTAGTAGACATTAGATTTGCTAACTTGCGAATGACTTGAATGGTTGGTGGATCTTTGTTTCTTTCTTCTTTTTGGTTTTCTAAGGAATAATTCCTGAATTGTTTGTGCATAGATTGGTATGTATTTCATGGCCTATAATAGGGGAATTTTATTGCACACATTTTAAATTTTTGTTAAGAAATCAATTTCAAAAGAAATTGTTGGTTTTTCCAAATTCAACTTTCTGGATAAGGGGGTAATTTGGATGCCTAGTATTGTTATGTCTAAGGAGAAGGTTGTTTTATTGGAATTATTCTATCATTATTATTAGTTTGAATAGGAGTTTCCTCCTTGTCTTCTTTTTCTACAGTCACAAGAGAATTTTGGTTAAGTACCTTTCTAGATCTTAAATGGATTTCTTGCAATTCCACTGGAGAAATTATATATGTGGGAAAGGTCTGTAGTTCAACATTGTAAGTAGGCCAAACTACTTTATTATTGGTATTTTCAATTGGATGGGAAAATATCTCTATAGGTCGCGGAGGGGATTGATTAGTGGGAAATTGCAACTATTGTGGTTGGGTGACTTGTGGTTGTGGGACTTGGGCAAGGCATGGTTGTTGAGCTTGTGGAGGGTATTGTAAAGGTTATTTCTATGAAGAAAAAGGAAAGGCATACATTTTTTCGTAAGGATGTACACAACATCCTTGTTTCCAAGGTTAGTGCTGAACATGTTGAGGAGGCCATACATACCAAGGCATAGAGGAATTCCATACTTGAGAAGGATACTGGTGGGAAGGATACTATGGACTATAATAATAAGGAAATTGGTGTTCAAAATTCTCAACCATACCTGTTAATTAAGACTACCAAGGTCTTTACGGTGCTACATCATAGAGTGGATTCATTGTCTCATGTTCTCCTTGATAATCTACCTTAATTTCAAGTAAGGATTTTTTCTGTTGAATGTGCTTCTGTTCAGATGAAAAAAATTTCAATGTTATTCAATGGACAATATCATGTTGGATGCTTTTTCCTGCATATAGGATATAAAATTGACAAAACTATATTCCCTTCTTCTTGTTTCCTTTTGATATTTAATGTGTCCAATTATGAATTGATATTTCCAAGAATGTCAGTCCTAAAATTTTCTAATAAATTCCCTAATTCTACTCTAGTTACTCCCCTTATTGCTGATTTTGTGACTCTATAAATAATGTCTCGTGGTCCCTTACTATATTTTTCTTTGCTTTGAGAATAAGTTTTGAACAAATCATAAATTCTTTCAAAATAAAAATGAGATACATCTCGAGATCCCATTAAATTAAGCAAATCATTTTATTCATCTTTAATTCACTGTAAGAAAATAGTTCGAATAATATCCATATCTAATTTTATATGCTTAGATCAATGAATATTATACAAAAATATTTCTAGATAATCTTCTAAACTTTCATCATCTCTTTGTGTCATTTCAAAAATGTCCTCTCTCATATTTTTATCTTTACAATATGGTTGATAGTTCTTGAGAAAGATCTTATGCATATCATCCCATTGCCATAGTATGTTCTCCTAAACCCATGAACCATATTAAAGAAACTCCTTTAAGAGTGTGTTATCACTCCAAGAGTCACTCAAGGTTGTAGGTTGAGTAAGCTTGGTAACTTAATCAAATGTTTAATAAAATGTATAAAAATGGATCAGAAAATGAATAACTCATTCAATAATTCCCTCACACAAGACACTTGAACATATCTAGACAAGATAAGGCTCTCAAAAGGTATTTATCAGATGGTTTTTAAACCTATATGGATGGAGAACACTCGTTATACCAGCAAGATCATGTATATCTAAAATATAGATGAAAGACTGATTATAACAAGGAAGAATACTTATAATTCTACCTACCAATGCAATGATTAAAAGACATTAATCAATCATTGTGTAAACAAAACAAATGAATATGATATTCAATATAAGTATAAGAAAAACAAATGGACAGAGGGCTGAAAAATAACAATGACAAAAGCTTATGATTCCAGTATATATATATCAAAGTCTTATATAAAAGAGTATCTCAAAGTCTCCAAGTTCGAACCCTTTACAATGTAGCTTCAATGAGATTAAATAGCCTTATAAATTAGCTGAGATCCCCTAAGTATGGATCGGATAGCTACATAATTGTTGGATCTAATATATTACAAAATCTTTAGGATCTAGATCCTATTTTCATGGAATCAAATATTCATCCTAACTAAGTCTTCAACAACTCCATATGCTTGTTGGAGGATGACAATGATCTTCTAGACCCTTCAATAACAACTGGCCTTTGAGTCACCTTATTCTTTGACCAAGAAGGAATTCGAATGTGACTTGTCCTCTTACTTGTTGAAGCTCAACTGGTTTGTAGCGCGCTACATGAAAAATAGCTAACAAGCGTTGCAAACTTCTGTAGGAAACTGTTTTGGCCAAAATACTTGAAAATTTGTTTGAAACTTGACTTGAAGGCTAGGAGATTATTTGATCTTGAACCCATAACACTGTGTTTTACTGATATAAATGGTATGACTCAGACTTCATACCATTATCTTTGCATTTACACCTCTCTTTCATTATGTAGCCTTCATATACATCCATAAGACTTTCAAGTTTATAAAACAAGTATAAGAGTTTGTGAGAATGTGATGCATATAACTTTACCACTGTGCCACTAATAAATAGGTCTGATAACCTATGTCTTCAAGTGAATCTTATCATACCCTTAAGTAAAGACTCAAAACAGGGTGTGAGGAAATATAAGTGATGAAGCTCCTCTAGGTTGCATTGATAGCCTGCACACTGTGTAGCCTTGTCTTTGCAAGCGTTCTGATGTAATCTCCAAACTCCCATATACTTGTCTTATGTTCTTTGAGAAACAAAACTGAGAGCTATATGTATATAGTAAAAAATAAATATATATCCTATGTTTAATAACCTTTCAAACAGAAAATGAACCATGTATAGATGGAATATGACATGTTCATTGTAAGCGAGCAAAATTTAATCAGAAAACTGGTAAGACACCCTTGTTCATCAATCATCTTGTTTGGAGGAACTTGGTAAAGTTGTTTCCTCCAGAAAAATAGCCAATTTCTTCTTACTTAGCATAGTTTTTTCCAAATAGATATGCTCAGTTAATTGTCTATTAGTTTCCCTTAAGCTAATGTTTCGTTTGTACATATTGACCAACTGAGTTCTTTGAAGACCTTTACTTCCGATACTTTTCCTCAATTTAGTGCATTCATTAGCTATCTCTCCCATATGAGTGTCAAGGTGACTGCTCAGGGTAGTGTTCTTCTGCTTCAGAACTTGATTCTTTTCCTTGAGGATCCTGATTTCTGCATGAGCAACTAGTAGCTTGTCCTCCTTTTTCTTTGATGAAAATTTTTCAAGGGATGACTGTAAAGGATTAGAAGGTGAATAACTTAATTGAGCAATGGATTCCAAGGCCTCCTTCTCAAGAGGGGATACCTTTAACTTAGGTAACTTAATTATGGGCTTTACAAGTTCCATCTCTTGCTGAGACTGTTTTTTAAGTGCAAGTGTGTTTCTTAAAGACCTCCTGAGGGCAGGTGCAACTATTTTAACTTCAATGATTTGGAGGTCATCATCCACTTCCATGGATGAAGGTTCAATAGGGGTATCTAACTGTTCTTCACAAACCCTTTGTTTGTGAGTGTCCTCTATCAACTCAAGCTTCCTACCATAAGATCTCCTCAAGACTCGTGGAACAATTTTGTCTTGAACACGATGAAACTCTTTATCAATTTCTATTGGAGGGAGTTCAACATGGACTTCTAGTTCTTCTTCAGTAACAACTTCTTTAACTTTTCCTTTTCCTTTATTTCTCTTAGAATCCCTAACAGGTGGAGGATCCTGAGATACTATAGCTTGGGAAGACTGTGGTGCTTTTGGTGGGGAGTCAAAGGAAGGCATGGAAGTCTTCTTTCTTGGAGTCTTAGGTTTCAAAAAGGAAGCAAGAATGTTGATTTGTTAGTTGGAGACAAATAAGAAAGTATGCCAGAATTTGCACTCTTTCTTCATCTGTTCAGTAACTATCAACTTGAATAGGGCATGGTGGAAGATGACCTTCTCTAGTTTATCAGGTTTCTTTTGAGCTAACAAGATCATACTTTGAAGACTCATAAATATAAAGTATGCTAAATCAATTTATTTTTCCCCAGTGAAATGCAGAAGTAACATAAAATGATATTGTAAAACCTTGATGTATCTCCCTTTGCAAGTGAAATACCTTTGTATGATGAGAAGAAGCTTGTCATAGGATTCCAAAATCCACTACTTGGGTGTCCATTTGACTAAATTGGCTCCCTTATGCTCATGTTTCAACATATCCTGACACCAACCTTCTTTTTCCAGCTTTCTATATTTGAACCACTACTCACCTATCATGGGTATCTCTGTCACCTCTGCTATCAGGTCCAATTTCAAATTAATCTCCATAGGGCCAACTTGGGTTTTCCCCTCCCTGCAATTCTTTACAAAGTCACGACTAACCTCTAGATGGGTTCCATCCAACTTTTGACAAAACCTCAGACACCCCAAATGCTTGAATGCATCCAAGTGATCGAGATTCTTCTTGATCAAACTGATGCTTATGGGTTCAAATCTGTGAAGAGACCCCTACCTCTTCCTTTATGTATTATATTTAGGATCCATCTATAGAGGATCGAGTTCCTATTTCACTTCTAGAGACAAAGAGTAAGTTTAGATGATCAAATTTAAAGACAAGTGCTTCATATGCAAACTCTTCCTAAGGAAATGCGAGATATATAGCTGGTTGAGTGATTTGGGGGGAACTTTAAACTGGTGCTGAAGTGTTATGATCCTTAAAATAATTTAATGAAGTGATCTCAATGAGTTCATGATGAAACAAAGTTTTGCGCGGAAGTTTGGAGTGCGTCGAGTGTAAAAATGATGATATGCGCTAACAACTCGAGAATTTATAGCGTCGAGTGTGTAAAACCAGCAGCAAATGCTGCAAACTCATACTGGATGAGTACTTGAGATATTTTGAGCTCAAAGCAATTAGTTTTAACAAAGATGGCTAATCATGACCAAAAAAGGCTTGTAGGATCACATGTTACACATGAAAATCTCGTGACTCAAATTTTTCAAAAGGATCTATATACATCGTGACTTAGGTTAAAAAAATTTATAACCTCATAGTCATTAGCAGAATGACTATCCTTGACTAACTAAGACCAAATGATAGACCCACTTGACAAGGTATTAAAACCAAATAAAAAACTTACCTATCACTTAAGACTAAAAAAATTTAAAGTTTATTTGGGAGATAACATCTGGCTCCTATTGGGGATGGAATCCTCCCTGTGAGGTTCCAAGAACAAATGACCAGTCTTGCCTTTCCTGTAAAGAAATTGAAACTTAAATTTTAATCTAGTGTTCCATCGGGCATGGATTTATTTCTGAAACAAAACAAAAACAAAACAATGAAATGATATTTACAAGTGGAAAAAGGCTTTAGAAGCCTTAGTAGAAATAGGTCTTGAGAAAACGCCCATTGACTGGGCCACCAAATACCTCATCACCTTCCATCTTTTGTAAGAGGAAAGTATTGTTCTATAGTACTTGAGAGATGATGAAAGGACCAGTCCACAAAGTGTCAAATTTCCCATGCTTGCCCTTATCCTTTCTTTAAGCATCCCACTTCAAAACAAGATCCCCTGTTTGGAAAATATCTTCTTTAGCTTTTTTGTCAAAACTCTCTTTCATATTATTCTGATGTAACTCTGCCTTCTCAAGTAATTTCTCCCTTACTTTTTGAAGCTTAACAAGATGAAGAATCCTTCTAACCAAATCATTTGGTTCCCCTTCTTCTTCTTGGAAAATTTTTGCAACAAGTAGTGCAAGTTGGATAGGGAAAATGGATTCAGTGCCATACACTAACTTTAATGGAGAAGTGCCAATGGACTTCTTATTTGCCACTCTATCAGCCCAGAGTGCAAATTTTAACTTAGAATCCCAACTCATTTGGTTTTCTTCAAGCAACTTTCTAATAATCCTCACTAGGATTTTGTTTGATGATTCAGTAAGGCCATTGCCTTGAGGATAATAGGAAGTTGAGTGAACAATATGAATACCCATGTCTTCACATAACTTCACCAAAAAATCATCTTTAAAAGCAGTTGCATTATCGGTAACAAGTCTCTTGGGGCAACCAAATCTAGCAAAAATATGGTCATTCAAGAAATTTATGATTACAAAATGAGTGGAATTCCTGGTAGGAATAGCCTCAATCCATTTTGTAAAGTAATCATTTTATACCAAGATCCACCTATGCTGGCCACTTGAAGATGGATGTATCTCTCCAATGAAGTCCAACCCCCCTTGTTGGAAGGGTCCAATGGCTACAATGAGTTTCAATGGGAGAGATTTCAACTGCTATTTTCCAGTGAACCTTTGGCACTTGTCACATGTCTTTACATACGAGAAAACATCAGAAAATAAACATGGCCAATAGTAACCAACCCTCAAAATCTTGTGGGCTGTAGTTTTCCAGTAGTGATGGCCACCACAATTTCTTCTATGAAACTGATGCATAACCTAAACTTATTCCTCTTTATCAAGGCACCTCAACAACATCCCATAGGGGTCTTTCCAATGGAGCATATTTTCATTAATACAAAACTTGATTTCTTTGATTTTTAGTGCTCTTACCTGTGTTTGATTCATCTCTGGAGGGGCTGCAAGGTTCTGCAAAAAGTGTACTATACTGTTGTACCATTCACAAGAATACAAATGGGATGAAACTGGTTGATCATGACTATACC
Source organism: Picea glauca (assembly GCA_000966675.3). NCBI lineage: Eukaryota > Viridiplantae > Streptophyta > Pinopsida > Pinales > Pinaceae > Picea > Picea glauca. The sequence continues at coordinate 672,754 of JZKD02S1674008.1, forward strand.
TTTCAACTGAGATTTCAGATTGTGCATCCTCTACATTTATGCTAATGAAATTTATACCCAACACCTCACAATTCTCTTCAACAAGAAGCTTTTCCAAACCCTGGCCCTTTATCAATTTGGTTGGCTTAAATCAATGTCAAACTCAATGCGTTTGGCAATCCACTTGGCTCTTTTTCCATCTATATCTGGTTGTATGAGTACATCTCTGACTGAACTAGATGGTACATAAGCTATAACTTTGGCATGCAAAATATAGATCCTAAAAGCCTTAAGTGACTTGATCAAATCACAAGCTTGTTTTTCAATAGGATCATATTTTACATCAACATCTCTTAATGTCTTGCTAAATAATGCTACTAGTTGTTCCTACCCTTGATCATTTCTTTGAAGTAACACTGTTGCAATTGTGTGACTAGATGCAAATGAAAAGATGTAGAAATATTTACAATAGTCGGGGTTGATCAAAGTAGGAGCTAACATAAGAGATTTCTTAATAGATTCAAAAGAACCCCTTGCTTCCTCATTCCATTTAACTTATGAATCCTTCTTTAGCATACTAGTGATGTGTTTTATCAATTCTGCAAAATTAATAATAAATCTCCTAATAAAGTTAATATTTCGAGGAAATGATTGAATGTCTTTCTTAGATCTAGGAATGGATATCTTTTGAATAACTTCCACTCTTGCAGGGTCGATCTTTACTCCTTCAACAATCACTATGTGCCCCAAAAGCTTACCTTCTTTCAATGCAAACTGAGACTTCTTTGGATTAAGTGAAATCCCATACCTTCTCTACTTCAAGAATGTCTTCCTCAAATGCTGCAAATGCTCTTTATGGATATGATAAAACACTATTAGATAATCCAAATATATCAAAACAAACTTATCCTTCTAACCTACAAAGGCAATGCCCATAGCCCTCTGAAAGGTGGCCCCAACATTCATAAGCCCAAAGGGCATCTTGGCATACATAAAAGTACCCCAAGGAGTTGTGAATACTGTTTTTTCTCTGTCATCTAGATGTACTGAGATCTGGTTATAACCTGAAAAACCATCAATAAAAGACATGACACTAGCTCCAGACACTCTTTGCAATATATGCTCCATCTTCGACAAAGGGTAGTTATCTTTCTTAGAACACTTGTTCAAGTTCCTAAAGTAAAAACACAACCTAATTTCCCCATTCTTCTTCCTAACAAGAACTAAATTAGCAACCCACTCAAAATATCTTAGTGGAATGATAATTTGAGCATTCAATAGTTTTTTAATTTCCTTTTCCATTATGGGTAGAAGAAGAGGGCTGATAGATCTTAGTTTTTGCTTGAATGGAGTGGATTCTTTATTCAAAGGGATTTTATGCTCAATCACTTGAGTGTCATAGGTTTTTAAGTCATTGTACTCCCATGCAAAAATGTCTAAAAATTATTTCATCAGGCTTCCATAATCAACTCTCTGTCTTGCAGTCAATTGTGTGGACAGATTTATGGTTTTTGGGCACTGTTCATCTCCTAAGTTGTACTTAAAGACAACATGGTCTTCCTCTTTCTTATCGGGATTCAAAGTCATATCGTTTTGGTCAAAAATTTTCTCAAGTGGTACTAGTCCTCTCGGGATTTGATTATTAGGAAGTTGAATGATATCATGGTGTCCAATTTTATTTTTCAGTTTAGGATTTTTGACCTTTTCAACATTTTCATTTTCATGATCTATATGGAGGGATGAAAACACATCTATAACTTCTAGAAATCTAACCAACTCCTCATCATCTTCAAACACTTTCCAAAACTTTACATTGTCTAGAAAGGAAGGTCTATATTTCACTTGAATTTCATAGTTAAGCTTTGTTGGCAATGGTGGATTAAAGGTATTAGATGAAAAATATAATGAATCAACAAGTTGATTCATTACTCTAGGAATATATGAAATATTGAATGGTAGAAAAGAATCAATGAGATTCCATACCTCATCTTTATATGCCTTAAGCCTGACATGTTTGGCTTGAAAAGTGCTCTTAATTTGTTGAATTATCAGATCAACATCTCCAAATACCTTCAATCCCTAAATATTCATGTCCTTAGCAACATTTAAGCCCAAGACCAAGGCTTTGTATTTTTATATGTTATTTTTCACCTTAAAATCCAACTTGAAAGACAAATGAATTGTTTTTTCGGAAGGTGAAACAAAAACAACACCTTCCCCTGTAGATTCTCTTGAAAAAGCACCATCAAATAACATACTCCATATAGGTGTGCTTTCCACTTCTGAATATTGGAAAATAAGATTTCTGAGCTGTAGAGATGATGACTGAGAATCATCAATATGAAGTATACAAGATACCAAACCCATGTCAACTGAGTATATGGGATGATTAGTAGGCTCCTTCTCATCACTGATAATATAGGATAATTGTGATTCCCTATATAATATCCTCTGTTCCCGTCCAAAGACTAGGACACATAAGAAAGGTCATTTTTCAAGGTGCCCCCTAGCCTCTTTATCCATTCTCTAGATAAAAGCATACCAAATTTGGGTGGAACATCAACTACCACAATGTCCATTACCATGCTCCTCATGGGCAACCGGGATAAGGAAATTTCTATATCTTTAATCAAGCCAAGGCACTTAACCTTCCTAGAGTCAAATGAAAATAAATCATGATAATACTTGCTAATTTCTAAACCCAACTCGTCCATGACTGCTTTTGGCATGAGGTTATGAGAATCCCATGTGTCTAAAAGGAAATTATGCAGAATTTTATCATGGATGTTCAAGGAGACATAAAAAGGTGGAGAGGTTTCCTCACGGTCTTCAACCATTGGACTAAGGACAATAGTAGGATTATCATTTTGGAGGTTTACAACATAAAAAACAACTAGCATGGATTTAGGCTCAAGGGATTTGAGGATGGCTTGTTTGAAAGTATCATTCTTCATTAATTCCACGGTTGGTATGGGAATTTTAACCTTCTAAATTTATGATTCAAAGCTAAATGAGAAAGGAACTTTGTTAGGTCTTCTTACCTCATGCACAAGAGATTTAAGAAGTACTTGATCCTTTGTTTGAGGCTGATATTTGCTTGGTTGTTGTTTTGCAGGGGAATCACCTTTCTTGGGAGGATCTTACTCATATTGCTTACTATTATTTTGTTTAGATCTCAGATTGTACCTATTTTGATCATCAGCTTGAAAAATTGATCCATCATTTGAGTCTTGATTAGCCTGCTGATTAAGCAAAGCTTCTTCATAAGAAGACCGTGTTAAGAAAGATGCATCAAATTTATCTCCCAAACAATGAATCTCATCATCTTCTTCTGGCTTACCTTCCTCCATTATTGTGTTCTGAAAAGGGGCTTTAATATTTCGATACTCATTAGCATTTCTATTCCTTTGTAAAATCTGATGTTGCTCATTATTTCTTCTATAAGGATTTGGATTTTGAGGAATAAAAGCATTAGGATCCCTACCATTTACATGCTTCTTGTTTTCAATCTTCATCTTGGACAATTCAAAATTCAAAGATTCAATCATCTTAGCCATCTTTTCAATATTTGGATCAACACTTGATGATGATGCCTCTCCTTTTTGTTTCCTTCTATCACCTCTACCTTTCAACTTCTCTGCAGCGAGGATATTGGATTCCACTTCAAGTGTTTCATCCTACATATCAGCCAATGTAACTGACCTCATTCTCTTAAAAATGAGCAAAATTCAGAATCAAAAGCATTAGCATATGTGATTTTTTCAGAGGTAGCAATAGGTTTGATTTCAGCTGGGATTTTTCTATACATCCGATTAAATTTCTTGGTAAAGTATAACACTGATTCACCACTTTCCCTTCTCAAGTTACCAAACTCTATAATGTAGTAAATAAAATCCTTCTTATCCCCCCATTGTTTTAAGAAAGTATCATCTAAAACTTCAATACTTGTTATGGTTCATGGTGTTAATTCTCTAAACCATCTCCTGGCCTCTCCATCTAAGCTTTGCACAAACACTCTCATCCATACATCCTCCTATGTGATATTTAAGTTATCATCATAACTATAAAATAATTCAAGATGCTCTTCATCTATGACCTCTTCTGTCCTTGAAAATTTAGGCATGTACTTTTGATAGTCTCCAGTAGGCATCCCATTCAGAGGATTAGGCAATACTAATGGTGCATATCTAACAACTATGATTCTTTCCATATTAGTGAGATTTTGAGGTGCTACTTCCATGATAGTGGTAGATGTAGATGTACTAGAAGTTTGGATAAATATGATTTCAGATGAGGCTAATATAGAGGATGAAGGTGAGGTAATGAGAGGAAAAAGTCTATTGACTTGCAATGGCAGAAGGGAAATATGAAGCTCTATAGAATTTAGAAAATAACTTGACAAGGTTTTCTTCTCCTTTTATAGACAATTCATGTAAGACAAGCTCAACTGTAGGAAGATTTGTATGAATGTAGGATGAATTTGGTTCAGTTTTAGACTGAGAAGATTCTATAGATGATGAGAAAATGACTTCTTCAAAAAATGGTGAACTATATTCTTGAGTAAGATCAGGAGATCCTTGAACTTTTGAAACTACTTTTTCACTATCAGTCTTTGAGCTTACAGTTTCAACAAGTGTTGGTTTTATTAGTGGATTTTCTGGAAAAGACACATAGGGATTTCTAGAGATACCTGAACTTGAAGATCCCTTTTGTAATTCCTTTCCTTCTTTGATTATCCTTTCGGGATCAGATACTGGATCAATTAGTGGCTGTTGAGGATTTGCTCGAGTATGTGCCTTCTTAGAAGCCAAAATGTACCAATGGAGTCACCAGATTGAATATTACAACCAAACTAACGACTTGCCTTTGTCTATCATCAAAAGCCGGGATGATGTCGTCTCCTAGGGAATCTTTCTTCACACTCCTTTCCCCGAAAATGACGCCAATTTTTTATCACTCCAAGAGTCACTCAAGGTTGTAGGTTGAGTAAGCTTGGTAACTTAATCAAATGTTTAATAAAATGTATAAAACTGGATCAAAAAATGAATAACTCATTCAATAATTCCCTCACACAAGACACTTGAACATATCCAGACAAGATAATGCTCTCAAAAGGTATTTCTCAGATGATTTTTAAACTCATATGGATGGAGAACACTCACTATACCAGCAAGATCATGTATATCTAAAATATAGATGAAAGACTAATTATAACAAGGAAGAATACTTATAATTCTGCCTACCAATGCAATGATTAAAAGACATTAATCAGTCACTATGTAAACAAAACAAATGAATATGATATTAAGTATAAGAAAAGACAAATGTATAGAGGTCTCAACAATAACAATGATAGAAGCTTATGATTCCAATATATATATATATATCAAAGTCTTATATAAAAGAGTATCTCAAAGTCTCCAAGTTCGAACCCTTACAATGTAGCTTCAATGAGCTTAAATAGCCTTACAACTTAGTTGAGATCCCCTAAGTATGGATCGAATAGCTACATAATTGTTGGATCTAATCTATTACAAAATCTTTAGGATCTAAATCCTATTTTCATGGAATCAAATATTCATCCTAACTAAGTCTTCGACATCTCCATATGCTTGTTGGAGGATGAGAGTGATCTTCTAGAGTCTTCAATAGTAGTTGGCCTTCGATTCACCTTATTCTTTGACCAAGAAGGAATTCAAATGTGACTTGTCCTCTTACTCGTTGAAGCTAAACTGGTTTGTAGCGCGATACATGAAAAATAGATGACAAGTGCTACAAACTTCTGTAGGAAATTGTTTTGGCCAAAATACTTGAAAATTTGTTTGAAACTTAACTTTAAGGCTAGGATCTTATTTGATCTTGAACCCATAACAATGTATTTTATTGATATAAATGGTATTACTCGGACTTCATACCATTATCTTTGCATTTACACCTCTCTTTGATAATGTAGCCTTCATATATATCCATAAGACTTTCAAGTTTATAAAACAAGTATAAGATTTTGTGAGAATGTGATGCATATAACTTTACCACTGTCCCACTGATAAATAGGTCTAATAACCTATGTATTCAAGTGAATCTTATCATGCCCTTAAGTAAAGACTCAAAATAGGGCGTGAGCAAATATGAGTGATGAAGCTCCTGTAGGTTGCACTGATAGCCTGTACACTGTGTAGCCCTGTCTTTGCAAGTGTTCTGATGTAATCTCCAAACTCCCATATACTTGTCTTATGTTCTTTGAGAACCAAAACTGAGAGCTATATGTATATAGGAAAAAAGAAATATATATCCTCTGTTTAATAGCCTTTCAAACAGAAAATGAACAATGTATAGATGGAATATGACATGTTCATTGTAAGAGAGAAAGATTTAATCAAAAAACTGGTAAGACACCCTTTTCCATCAATCATCTTGTTTGGACGAACTTGGTGAAGTTGTTTCCTCCAGAAAAATAGGCAAGTTCTTCTTAGTTAGCATAGTTTTTTCCAAATAGATATGCTTAGTTAGTTTTCTATTAGTTTCCCTTAAGCTAGTGTTTTGTTTATACATATTGACCAACAGATTTCTTTGAATACCTTTCCTTCTGATACTTTTCCTCAACTTAGTGCATTCATCAACTATCTCTCCCATCTAAGTGGCAAGGTGAATACTCAGAGTAGTGTTCTTCTGCTTCAGAACTTGATTCTTTTCCTTGAGGATCCTGATTTATGCCTGAGCAACTTGTAGCTTGTCCTCCTTTTTTTTTGATGAAAAGGTTTTATGAGTTGATCGTAAAGGATTAGAAGGTGAATCACTTATTTGAACAATGGCTTCTAGGGCTTCCTTCTTAAGAGGGGATACATTTAACTTAGGCAACTTAATTCTGGGCTTTATAAGTTCCATCTCTTACTAAGACCGTTCTGTAAGTGAAAGTTTGTTTCTTAAAGACCTCCTGAGGGTAGGTGCAATTGCTTTAACTTCAATGATTTGGAGGTCATCATCCATTTCCATGGTTGAATTTTCAATATGGGTATCTAACTATTCTCTACAAACCCTTTGTTTTTGAGTGTCCTCTATCAACTCAAGCTTCCTACGAGAAGATCTCCTCAAGACTAGTGGAACAATTTTATATTGAACACTATGAACCTATTTATCAGTTTCTATTGGAGGGAGTTCAACAGGGACTTCTGGTTCTTCTTCAGTAACAACTTCTTTACCTTTATTTCTCTTAGAAGCCCTAACAGGTGGAGGATCCTGAGATACAAGATCTTGGGAAGACTATGGTGCTTCTGGTGGGGAGTCAAAGGAAGGAATGGAGGTCTTCTTTCTTGGAGTCTTAGGTTTCGAAAAGGAAGCAGGTATGTTGATTTGGTAGTTGGAGACAAATAAGAAAGTAGGCCAGAATTTGCACTCTTTCTTCAACTGTTCAGTAACTATAAAATTGATTAGGGCATGATGGAAGATGGCTAAGTGCTATGTGTTGGTGGGGGTGAACCACATATATGTTGTGTTTCTCTACTTTGTGATATGTTTTGGTGTATTTATGTGTTATTTGCTAAGTGCTTGATATAGATAGATAGATAAATCTGTTTATGCTTTGTGCTTATGATGAATCTGGATGCTAGATCTGACATAGGTGAATGTTCTTAGTGCTTGAATCTGCTAGATCTGATCCATTTATTTATTCTAAGTGATTAAATACATTAACTTAAATACATCAGATCAGGGTGAATGCTACGATGCTCTGTTTTCTCTGCGGAGTAGATATTGGTTAAACAGTGCTAAGTGCTCTATCAAGTATTATAATCATAGATCTTTGTCCCAACTAAGGTTGTAGACACCTGAGTCCTACAACCACCCCTGCCTCTTGTTGGAAGGTTTACAGTTGGGAGTGAGATTTTCATTGATGGCAAGAACACTGATGGCAAGATCAAAATATGCAGCGAAGGAAAAACAAGGACAAAGTAAGCTCAGGAGGAATTAGCGCAGANAGGTTTCTTTTGAGCTAACAAGATCATACTTTGAAGACTCATAAATATAAAGTATGCTAAATCAATTTATTTTTCCCCAGTGAAATGCAGAAGTAACATAAAATGATATTGTAAAACCTTGATGTATCTCCCTTTGCAAGTGAAATACCTTTGTATGATGAGAAGAAGCTTGTCATAGGATTCCAAAATCCACTACTTGGGTGTCCATTTGACTAAATTGGCTCCCTTATGCTCATGTTTCAACATATCCTGACACCAACCTTCTTTTTCCAGCTTTCTATATTTGAACCACTACTCACCTATCATGGGTATCTCTGTCACCTCTGCTATCAGGTCCAATTTCAAATTAATCTCCATAGGGCCAACTTGGGTTTTCCCCTCCCTGCAATTCTTTACAAAGTCACGACTAACCTCTAGATGGGTTCCATCCAACTTTTGACAAAACCTCAGACACCCCAAATGCTTGAATGCATCCAAGTGATCGAGATTCTTCTTGATCAAACTGATGCTTATGGGTTCAAATCTGTGAAGAGACCCCTACCTCTTCCTTTATGTATTATATTTAGGATCCATCTATAGAGGATCGAGTTCCTATTTCACTTCTAGAGACAAAGAGTAAGTTTAGATGATCAAATTTAAAGACAAGTGCTTCATATGCAAACTCTTCCTAAGGAAATGCGAGATATATAGCTGGTTGAGTGATTTGGGGGGAACTTTAAACTGGTGCTGAAGTGTTATGATCCTTAAAATAATTTAATGAAGTGATCTCAATGAGTTCATGATGAAACAAAGTTTTGCGCGGAAGTTTGGAGTGCGTCGAGTGTAAAAATGATGATATGCGCTAACAACTCGAGAATTTATAGCGTCGAGTGTGTAAAACCAGCAGCAAATGCTGCAAACTCATACTGGATGAGTACTTGAGATATTTTGAGCTCAAAGCAATTAGTTTTAACAAAGATGGCTAATCATGACCAAAAAAGGCTTGTAGGATCACATGTTACACATGAAAATCTCGTGACTCAAATTTTTCAAAAGGATCTATATACATCGTGACTTAGGTTAAAAAACTTTATAACCTCATAGTCATTAGCAGAATGACTATCCTTGACTAACTAAGACCAAATGATAGACCCACTTGAAAAGGTATTAAAACCAAATAAAAAACTTACCTATCACTTAAAACTAAAAAAATTTAAAATTTATTTGGGAGATAACATCTGGCTCCTATTGGGGATGGAATCCTCCCTGTGAGGTTCCAAGAACAAATGACAAGTCTTGCCTTTCCTGTAAAGAAATTGAAACTTAAATTTTAATCTAGTGTTCCATCGGGCATGGATTTATTTCTGAAACAAAACATAAACAAAACAATGAAATGATATTTACAAGTGGAAAAAGGCTTTAGAAGCCTTAGTAGAAATAGGTCTTGAGAAAACGCCCATTGACTGGGCTACCAAATACCTCATCACCTTCCAGCTTTTGTAAGAGGAAAGTATTGTTTTGTAGCACTTGAGAGATGATGAAAGGACCAGTCCACAAAGTGTCAAATTTCCCATGCTTGCCCTTATCCTTTCTTTAAGCATCCCACTTCAAAACAAGATCCCCTGTTTGGAAAATATCTTCTTTAGCTTTTTTGTCAAAACTCTCTTTCATATTATTCTGATGTAACTCTGCCTTCTCAAGTAATTTCTCCCTTACTTTTTGAAGCTTAACAAGATGAAGAATCCTTCTAACCAAATCATTTGGTTCCCCTTCTTCTTCTTGGAAAATTTTTGCAACAAGTAGTGCAAGTTGGATAGGGAAAATGGATTCAGTGCCATACACTAACTTTAATGGAGAAGTGCCAATGGACTTCTTATTTGCCACTCTATCAGCCCAGAGTGCAAATTTTAACTTAGAATCCCAACTCATTTGGTTTTCTTCAAGCAACTTTCTAATAATCCTCACTAGGATTTTGTTTGATGATTCAGTAAGGCCATTGCCTTGAGGATAATAGGAAGTTGAGTGAACAATATGAATACCCATGTCTTCACATAACTTCACCAAAAAATCATCTTTAAAAGCAGTTGCATTATCGGTAACAAGTCTCTTGGGGCAACCAAATCTAGCAAAAATATGGTCATTCAAGAAATTTATGATTACAAAATGAGTGGAATTCCTGGTAGGAATAGCCTCAATCCATTTTGTAAAGTAATCATTTTATACCAAGATCCACCTATGCTGGCCACTTGAAGATGGATGTATCTCTCCAATGAAGTCCAACCCCCCTTGTTGGAAGGGTCCAATGGCTACAATGAGTTTCAATGGGAGAGATTTCAACTGCTATTTTCCAGTGAACCTTTGGCACTTGTCACATGTCTTTACATACGAGAAAACATCAGAAAATAAACATGGCCAATAGTAACCAACCCTCAAAATCTTGTGGGCTGTAGTTTTCCAGTAGTGATGGCCACCACAATTTCTTCTATGAAACTGATGCATAACCTAAACTTATTCCTCTTTATCAAGGCACCTCAACAACATCCCATAGGGGTCTTTCCAATGGAGCATATTTTCATTAATACAAAACTTGATTTCTTTGATTTTTAGTGCTCTTACCTGTGTTTGATTCATCTCTGGAGGGGCTGCAAGGTTCTGCAAAAAGTGTACTATACTGTTGTACCATTCACAAGAATACAAATGGGATGAAACTGGTTGATCATGACTATACCTTTCAACTGAGATTTCAGATTGTGCATCCTCTACATTTATGCTAATGAAATTTATACCCAACACCTCACAATTCTCTTCAACAAGAAGCTTTTCCAAACCCTGGCCCTTTATCAATTTGGTTGGCTTAAATCAATGTCAAACTCAATGCGTTTGGCAATCCACTTGGCTCTTTTTCCATCTATATCTGGTTGTATGAGTACATCTCTGACTGAACTAGATGGTACATAAGCTATAACTTTGGCATGCAAAATATAGATCCTAAAAGCCTTAAGTGACTTGATCAAATCACAAGCTTGTTTTTCAATAGGATCATATTTTACATCAACATCTCTTAATGTCTTGCTAAATAATGCTACTAGTTGTTCCTACCCTTGATCATTTCTTTGAAGTAACACTGTTGCAATTGTGTGACTAGATGCAAATGAAAAGATGTAGAAATATTTACAATAGTCGGGGTTGATCAAAGTAGGAGCTAACATAAGAGATTTCTTAATAGATTCAAAAGAACCCCTTGCTTCCTCATTCCATTTAACTTATGAATCCTTCTTTAGCATACTAGTGATGTGTTTTATCAATTCTGCAAAATTAATAATAAATCTCCTAATAAAGTTAATATTTCGAGGAAATGATTGAATGTCTTTCTTAGATCTAGGAATGGATATCTTTTGAATAACTTCCACTCTTGCAGGGTCGATCTTTACTCCTTCAACAATCACTATGTGCCCCAAAAGCTTACCTTCTTTCAATGCAAACTGAGACTTCTTTGGATTAAGTGAAATCCCATACCTTCTCTACTTCAAGAATGTCTTCCTCAAATGCTGCAAATGCTCTTTATGGATATGATAAAACACTATTAGATAATCCAAATATATCAAAACAAACTTATCCTTCTAACCTACAAAGGCAATGCCCATAGCCCTCTGAAAGGTGGCCCCAACATTCATAAGCCCAAAGGGCATCTTGGCATACATAAAAGTACCCCAAGGAGTTGTGAATACTGTTTTTTCTCTGTCATCTAGATGTACTGAGATCTGGTTATAACCTGAAAAACCATCAATAAAAGACATGACACTAGCTCCAGACACTCTTTGCAATATATGCTCCATCTTCGACAAAGGGTAGTTATCTTTCTTAGAACACTTGTTCAAGTTCCTAAAGTAAAAACACAACCTAATTTCCCCATTCTTCTTCCTAACAAGAACTAAATTAGCAACCCACTCAAAATATCTTAGTGGAATGATAATTTGAGCATTCAATAGTTTTTTAATTTCCTTTTCCATTATGGGTAGAAGAAGAGGGCTGATAGATCTTAGTTTTTGCTTGAATGGAGTGGATTCTTTATTCAAAGGGATTTTATGCTCAATCACTTGAGTGTCATAGGTTTTTAAGTCATTGTACTCCCATGCAAAAATGTCTAAAAATTATTTCATCAGGCTTCCATAATCAACTCTCTGTCTTGCAGTCAATTGTGTGGACAGATTTATGGTTTTTGGGCACTGTTCATCTCCTAAGTTGTACTTAAAGACAACATGGTCTTCCTCTTTCTTATCGGGATTCAAAGTCATATCGTTTTGGTCAAAAATTTTCTCAAGTGGTACTAGTCCTCTCGGGATTTGATTATTAGGAAGTTGAATGATATCATGGTGTCCAATTTTATTTTTCAGTTTAGGATTTTTGACCTTTTCAACATTTTCATTTTCATGATCTATATGGAGGGATGAAAACACATCTATAACTTCTAGAAATCTAACCAACTCCTCATCATCTTCAAACACTTTCCAAAACTTTACATTGTCTAGAAAGGAAGGTCTATATTTCACTTGAATTTCATAGTTAAGCTTTGTTGGCAATGGTGGATTAAAGGTATTAGATGAAAAATATAATGAATCAACAAGTTGATTCATTACTCTAGGAATATATGAAATATTGAATGGTAGAAAAGAATCAATGAGATTCCATACCTCATCTTTATATGCCTTAAGCCTGACATGTTTGGCTTGAAAAGTGCTCTTAATTTGTTGAATTATCAGATCAACATCTCCAAATACCTTCAATCCCTAAATATTCATGTCCTTAGCAACATTTAAGCCCAAGACCAAGGCTTTGTATTTTTATATGTTATTTTTCACCTTAAAATCCAACTTGAAAGACAAATGAATTGTTTTTTCGGAAGGTGAAACAAAAACAACACCTTCCCCTGTAGATTCTCTTGAAAAAGCACCATCAAATAACATACTCCATATAGGTGTGCTTTCCACTTCTGAATATTGGAAAATAAGATTTCTGAGCTGTAGAGATGATGACTGAGAATCATCAATATGAAGTATACAAGATACCAAACCCATGTCAACTGAGTATATGGGATGATTAGTAGGCTCCTTCTCATCACTGATAATATAGGATAATTGTGATTCCCTATATAATATCCTCTGTTCCCGTCCAAAGACTAGGACACATAAGAAAGGTCATTTTTCAAGGTGCCCCCTAGCCTCTTTATCCATTCTCTAGATAAAAGCATACCAAATTTGGGTGGAACATCAACTACCACAATGTCCATTACCATGCTCCTCATGGGCAACCGGGATAAGGAAATTTCTATATCTTTAATCAAGCCAAGGCACTTAACCTTCCTAGAGTCAAATGAAAATAAATCATGATAATACTTGCTAATTTCTAAACCCAACTCGTCCATGACTGCTTTTGGCATGAGGTTATGAGAATCCCATGTGTCTAAAAGGAAATTATGCAGAATTTTATCATGGATGTTCAAGGAGACATAAAAAGGTGGAGAGGTTTCCTCACGGTCTTCAACCATTGGACTAAGGACAATAGTAGGATTATCATTTTGGAGGTTTACAACATAAAAAACAACTAGCATGGATTTAGGCTCAAGGGATTTGAGGATGGCTTGTTTGAAAGTATCATTCTTCATTAATTCCACGGTTGGTATGGGAATTTTAACCTTCTAAATTTATGATTCAAAGCTAAATGAGAAAGGAACTTTGTTAGGTCTTCTTACCTCATGCACAAGAGATTTAAGAAGTACTTGATCCTTTGTTTGAGGCTGATATTTGCTTGGTTGTTGTTTTGCAGGGGAATCACCTTTCTTGGGAGGATCTTACTCATATTGCTTACTATTATTTTGTTTAGATCTCAGATTGTACCTATTTTGATCATCAGCTTGAAAAATTGATCCATCATTTGAGTCTTGATTAGCCTGCTGATTAAGCAAAGCTTCTTCATAAGAAGACCGTGTTAAGAAAGATGCATCAAATTTATCTCCCAAACAATGAATCTCATCATCTTCTTCTGGCTTACCTTCCTCCATTATTGTGTTCTGAAAAGGGGCTTTAATATTTCGATACTCATTAGCATTTCTATTCCTTTGTAAAATCTGATGTTGCTCATTATTTCTTCTATAAGGATTTGGATTTTGAGGAATAAAAGCATTAGGATCCCTACCATTTACATGCTTCTTGTTTTCAATCTTCATCTTGGACAATTCAAAATTCAAAGATTCAATCATCTTAGCCATCTTTTCAATATTTGGATCAACACTTGATGATGATGCCTCTCCTTTTTGTTTCCTTCTATCACCTCTACCTTTCAACTTCTCTGCAGCGAGGATATTGGATTCCACTTCAAGTGTTTCATCCTACATATCAGCCAATGTAACTGACCTCATTCTCTTAAAAATGAGCAAAATTCAGAATCAAAAGCATTAGCATATGTGATTTTTTCAGAGGTAGCAATAGGTTTGATTTCAGCTGGGATTTTTCTATACATCCGATTAAATTTCTTGGTAAAGTATAACACTGATTCACCACTTTCCCTTCTCAAGTTACCAAACTCTATAATGTAGTAAATAAAATCCTTCTTATCCCCCCATTGTTTTAAGAAAGTATCATCTAAAACTTCAATACTTGTTATGGTTCATGGTGTTAATTCTCTAAACCATCTCCTGGCCTCTCCATCTAAGCTTTGCACAAACACTCTCATCCATACATCCTCCTATGTGATATTTAAGTTATCATCATAACTATAAAATAATTCAAGATGCTCTTCATCTATGACCTCTTCTGTCCTTGAAAATTTAGGCATGTACTTTTGATAGTCTCCAGTAGGCATCCCATTCAGAGGATTAGGCAATACTAATGGTGCATATCTAACAACTATGATTCTTTCCATATTAGTGAGATTTTGAGGTGCTACTTCCATGATAGTGGTAGATGTAGATGTACTAGAAGTTTGGATAAATATGATTTCAGATGAGGCTAATATAGAGGATGAAGGTGAGGTAATGAGAGGAAAAAGTCTATTGACTTGCAATGGCAGAAGGGAAATATGAAGCTCTATAGAATTTAGAAAATAACTTGACAAGGTTTTCTTCTCCTTTTATAGACAATTCATGTAAGACAAGCTCAACTGTAGGAAGATTTGTATGAATGTAGGATGAATTTGGTTCAGTTTTAGACTGAGAAGATTCTATAGATGATGAGAAAATGACTTCTTCAAAAAATGGTGAACTATATTCTTGAGTAAGATCAGGAGATCCTTGAACTTTTGAAACTACTTTTTCACTATCAGTCTTTGAGCTTACAGTTTCAACAAGTGTTGGTTTTATTAGTGGATTTTCTGGAAAAGACACATAGGGATTTCTAGAGATACCTGAACTTGAAGATCCCTTTTGTAATTCCTTTCCTTCTTTGATTATCCTTTCGGGATCAGATACTGGATCAATTAGTGGCTGTTGAGGATTTGCTCGAGTATGTGCCTTCTTAGAAGCCAAAATGTACCAATGGAGTCACCAGATTGAATATTACAACCAAACTAACGACTTGCCTTTGTCTATCATCAAAAGCCGGGATGATGTCGTCTCCTAGGGAATCTTTCTTCACACTCCTTTCCCCGAAAATGACGCCAATTTTTTATCACTCCAAGAGTCACTCAAGGTTGTAGGTTGAGTAAGCTTGGTAACTTAATCAAATGTTTAATAAAATGTATAAAACTGGATCAAAAAATGAATAACTCATTCAATAATTCCCTCACACAAGACACTTGAACATATCCAGACAAGATAATGCTCTCAAAAGGTATTTCTCAGATGATTTTTAAACTCATATGGATGGAGAACACTCACTATACCAGCAAGATCATGTATATCTAAAATATAGATGAAAGACTAATTATAACAAGGAAGAATACTTATAATTCTGCCTACCAATGCAATGATTAAAAGACATTAATCAGTCACTATGTAAACAAAACAAATGAATATGATATTAAGTATAAGAAAAGACAAATGTATAGAGGTCTCAACAATAACAATGATAGAAGCTTATGATTCCAATATATATATATATATCAAAGTCTTATATAAAAGAGTATCTCAAAGTCTCCAAGTTCGAACCCTTACAATGTAGCTTCAATGAGCTTAAATAGCCTTACAACTTAGTTGAGATCCCCTAAGTATGGATCGAATAGCTACATAATTGTTGGATCTAATCTATTACAAAATCTTTAGGATCTAAATCCTATTTTCATGGAATCAAATATTCATCCTAACTAAGTCTTCGACATCTCCATATGCTTGTTGGAGGATGAGAGTGATCTTCTAGAGTCTTCAATAGTAGTTGGCCTTCGATTCACCTTATTCTTTGACCAAGAAGGAATTCAAATGTGACTTGTCCTCTTACTCGTTGAAGCTAAACTGGTTTGTAGCGCGATACATGAAAAATAGATGACAAGTGCTACAAACTTCTGTAGGAAATTGTTTTGGCCAAAATACTTGAAAATTTGTTTGAAACTTAACTTTAAGGCTAGGATCTTATTTGATCTTGAACCCATAACAATGTATTTTATTGATATAAATGGTATTACTCGGACTTCATACCATTATCTTTGCATTTACACCTCTCTTTGATAATGTAGCCTTCATATATATCCATAAGACTTTCAAGTTTATAAAACAAGTATAAGATTTTGTGAGAATGTGATGCATATAACTTTACCACTGTCCCACTGATAAATAGGTCTAATAACCTATGTATTCAAGTGAATCTTATCATGCCCTTAAGTAAAGACTCAAAATAGGGCGTGAGCAAATATGAGTGATGAAGCTCCTGTAGGTTGCACTGATAGCCTGTACACTGTGTAGCCCTGTCTTTGCAAGTGTTCTGATGTAATCTCCAAACTCCCATATACTTGTCTTATGTTCTTTGAGAACCAAAACTGAGAGCTATATGTATATAGGAAAAAAGAAATATATATCCTCTGTTTAATAGCCTTTCAAACAGAAAATGAACAATGTATAGATGGAATATGACATGTTCATTGTAAGAGAGAAAGATTTAATCAAAAAACTGGTAAGACACCCTTTTCCATCAATCATCTTGTTTGGACGAACTTGGTGAAGTTGTTTCCTCCAGAAAAATAGGCAAGTTCTTCTTAGTTAGCATAGTTTTTTCCAAATAGATATGCTTAGTTAGTTTTCTATTAGTTTCCCTTAAGCTAGTGTTTTGTTTATACATATTGACCAACAGATTTCTTTGAATACCTTTCCTTCTGATACTTTTCCTCAACTTAGTGCATTCATCAACTATCTCTCCCATCTAAGTGGCAAGGTGAATACTCAGAGTAGTGTTCTTCTGCTTCAGAACTTGATTCTTTTCCTTGAGGATCCTGATTTATGCCTGAGCAACTTGTAGCTTGT
This sequence comes from Picea glauca, assembly GCA_000966675.3. NCBI lineage: Eukaryota > Viridiplantae > Streptophyta > Pinopsida > Pinales > Pinaceae > Picea > Picea glauca. Next base: position 690,127 of record JZKD02S1674008.1, read on the forward strand.
CCTCCTTTTTTTTTGATGAAAAGGTTTTATGAGTTGATCGTAAAGGATTAGAAGGTGAATCACTTATTTGAACAATGGCTTCTAGGGCTTCCTTCTTAAGAGGGGATACATTTAACTTAGGCAACTTAATTCTGGGCTTTATAAGTTCCATCTCTTACTAAGACCGTTCTGTAAGTGAAAGTTTGTTTCTTAAAGACCTCCTGAGGGTAGGTGCAATTGCTTTAACTTCAATGATTTGGAGGTCATCATCCATTTCCATGGTTGAATTTTCAATATGGGTATCTAACTATTCTCTACAAACCCTTTGTTTTTGAGTGTCCTCTATCAACTCAAGCTTCCTACGAGAAGATCTCCTCAAGACTAGTGGAACAATTTTATATTGAACACTATGAACCTATTTATCAGTTTCTATTGGAGGGAGTTCAACAGGGACTTCTGGTTCTTCTTCAGTAACAACTTCTTTACCTTTATTTCTCTTAGAAGCCCTAACAGGTGGAGGATCCTGAGATACAAGATCTTGGGAAGACTATGGTGCTTCTGGTGGGGAGTCAAAGGAAGGAATGGAGGTCTTCTTTCTTGGAGTCTTAGGTTTCGAAAAGGAAGCAGGTATGTTGATTTGGTAGTTGGAGACAAATAAGAAAGTAGGCCAGAATTTGCACTCTTTCTTCAACTGTTCAGTAACTATAAAATTGATTAGGGCATGATGGAAGATGGCTAAGTGCTATGTGTTGGTGGGGGTGAACCACATATATGTTGTGTTTCTCTACTTTGTGATATGTTTTGGTGTATTTATGTGTTATTTGCTAAGTGCTTGATATAGATAGATAGATAAATCTGTTTATGCTTTGTGCTTATGATGAATCTGGATGCTAGATCTGACATAGGTGAATGTTCTTAGTGCTTGAATCTGCTAGATCTGATCCATTTATTTATTCTAAGTGATTAAATACATTAACTTAAATACATCAGATCAGGGTGAATGCTACGATGCTCTGTTTTCTCTGCGGAGTAGATATTGGTTAAACAGTGCTAAGTGCTCTATCAAGTATTATAATCATAGATCTTTGTCCCAACTAAGGTTGTAGACACCTGAGTCCTACAACCACCCCTGCCTCTTGTTGGAAGGTTTACAGTTGGGAGTGAGATTTTCATTGATGGCAAGAACACTGATGGCAAGATCAAAATATGCAGCGAAGGAAAAACAAGGACAAAGTAAGCTCAGGAGGAATTAGCGCAGATTCGAACATAGTGCCTAAGCATGGGAGGAGAAGCGTTAGTGATCGTTGGATCCCATATAATTTCCCGAAAGAAGGAGGACCGTCGGATCAGATTGTAGACAAGAAGAACACACAGAAGAGAAGGACAGATCGCAGGTGTTAGATTTGAGCATAAGTTCCGACCATCGTTGGATCAGGAAGAACCTGCATGTTCTTTAAAGTGCACTATCGAAGTGGTGGTCCAACTCCATTTCGGAGTTTTGGATATTGGGAGATGGAAATGTCAAGGTTATTTACAACATGAGTCTCAAAATCGTGAAATGAAAAATCCTAAAACAGACACATCAACAAACCACGTCAGCTAAGAACACGTGGCACAACCAGGTAATGACAAGTGTCAAGCTAGTTCAACATCTCAGGCACGTGTAAGTCACGAATCAGAGTGATGCGTGGCAGTTATTCGACATGTGTCAATCCACGTGTGGCGTCAGCAGGTTTACATCACTTCGGGGTTTCGCGAATCGCGACTTGGAGAGTCAAGAAACAATACCACAGGAATGTCGAAATCGTGAAATGTGAAATTGTGAAATGATTTGAGTCGTCAGATCAAGGTTTAATGTAGACCATTGATCCAACCCCATTTCGGGGTTTCAGATACCGGAAGTTGGAGTGTTGAAACACTTTGCAACAAGAATGTCGAATTCGCGATATGCGAAATCATGAAACAATATCAGAGTCTCGGCTATTNACTTGAGAGATGATGAAAGGACCAGTCCACAAAGTGTCAAATTTCCCATGCTTGCCCTTATCCTTTCTTTAAGCATCCCACTTCAAAACAAGATCCCCTGTTTGGAAAATATCTTCTTTAGCTTTTTTGTCAAAACTCTCTTTCATATTATTCTGATGTAACTCTGCCTTCTCAAGTAATTTCTCCCTTACTTTTTGAAGCTTAACAAGATGAAGAATCCTTCTAACCAAATCATTTGGTTCCCCTTCTTCTTCTTGGAAAATTTTTGCAACAAGTAGTGCAAGTTGGATAGGGAAAATGGATTCAGTGCCATACACTAACTTTAATGGAGAAGTGCCAATGGACTTCTTATTTGCCACTCTATCAGCCCAGAGTGCAAATTTTAACTTAGAATCCCAACTCATTTGGTTTTCTTCAAGCAACTTTCTAATAATCCTCACTAGGATTTTGTTTGATGATTCAGTAAGGCCATTGCCTTGAGGATAATAGGAAGTTGAGTGAACAATATGAATACCCATGTCTTCACATAACTTCACCAAAAAATCATCTTTAAAAGCAGTTGCATTATCGGTAACAAGTCTCTTGGGGCAACCAAATCTAGCAAAAATATGGTCATTCAAGAAATTTATGATTACAAAATGAGTGGAATTCCTGGTAGGAATAGCCTCAATCCATTTTGTAAAGTAATCATTTTATACCAAGATCCACCTATGCTGGCCACTTGAAGATGGATGTATCTCTCCAATGAAGTCCAACCCCCCTTGTTGGAAGGGTCCAATGGCTACAATGAGTTTCAATGGGAGAGATTTCAACTGCTATTTTCCAGTGAACCTTTGGCACTTGTCACATGTCTTTACATACGAGAAAACATCAGAAAATAAACATGGCCAATAGTAACCAACCCTCAAAATCTTGTGGGCTGTAGTTTTCCAGTAGTGATGGCCACCACAATTTCTTCTATGAAACTGATGCATAACCTAAACTTATTCCTCTTTATCAAGGCACCTCAACAACATCCCATAGGGGTCTTTCCAATGGAGCATATTTTCATTAATACAAAACTTGATTTCTTTGATTTTTAGTGCTCTTACCTGTGTTTGATTCATCTCTGGAGGGGCTGCAAGGTTCTGCAAAAAGTGTACTATACTGTTGTACCATTCACAAGAATACAAATGGGATGAAACTGGTTGATCATGACTATACCTTTCAACTGAGATTTCAGATTGTGCATCCTCTACATTTATGCTAATGAAATTTATACCCAACACCTCACAATTCTCTTCAACAAGAAGCTTTTCCAAACCCTGGCCCTTTATCAATTTGGTTGGCTTAAATCAATGTCAAACTCAATGCGTTTGGCAATCCACTTGGCTCTTTTTCCATCTATATCTGGTTGTATGAGTACATCTCTGACTGAACTAGATGGTACATAAGCTATAACTTTGGCATGCAAAATATAGATCCTAAAAGCCTTAAGTGACTTGATCAAATCACAAGCTTGTTTTTCAATAGGATCATATTTTACATCAACATCTCTTAATGTCTTGCTAAATAATGCTACTAGTTGTTCCTACCCTTGATCATTTCTTTGAAGTAACACTGTTGCAATTGTGTGACTAGATGCAAATGAAAAGATGTAGAAATATTTACAATAGTCGGGGTTGATCAAAGTAGGAGCTAACATAAGAGATTTCTTAATAGATTCAAAAGAACCCCTTGCTTCCTCATTCCATTTAACTTATGAATCCTTCTTTAGCATACTAGTGATGTGTTTTATCAATTCTGCAAAATTAATAATAAATCTCCTAATAAAGTTAATATTTCGAGGAAATGATTGAATGTCTTTCTTAGATCTAGGAATGGATATCTTTTGAATAACTTCCACTCTTGCAGGGTCGATCTTTACTCCTTCAACAATCACTATGTGCCCCAAAAGCTTACCTTCTTTCAATGCAAACTGAGACTTCTTTGGATTAAGTGAAATCCCATACCTTCTCTACTTCAAGAATGTCTTCCTCAAATGCTGCAAATGCTCTTTATGGATATGATAAAACACTATTAGATAATCCAAATATATCAAAACAAACTTATCCTTCTAACCTACAAAGGCAATGCCCATAGCCCTCTGAAAGGTGGCCCCAACATTCATAAGCCCAAAGGGCATCTTGGCATACATAAAAGTACCCCAAGGAGTTGTGAATACTGTTTTTTCTCTGTCATCTAGATGTACTGAGATCTGGTTATAACCTGAAAAACCATCAATAAAAGACATGACACTAGCTCCAGACACTCTTTGCAATATATGCTCCATCTTCGACAAAGGGTAGTTATCTTTCTTAGAACACTTGTTCAAGTTCCTAAAGTAAAAACACAACCTAATTTCCCCATTCTTCTTCCTAACAAGAACTAAATTAGCAACCCACTCAAAATATCTTAGTGGAATGATAATTTGAGCATTCAATAGTTTTTTAATTTCCTTTTCCATTATGGGTAGAAGAAGAGGGCTGATAGATCTTAGTTTTTGCTTGAATGGAGTGGATTCTTTATTCAAAGGGATTTTATGCTCAATCACTTGAGTGTCATAGGTTTTTAAGTCATTGTACTCCCATGCAAAAATGTCTAAAAATTATTTCATCAGGCTTCCATAATCAACTCTCTGTCTTGCAGTCAATTGTGTGGACAGATTTATGGTTTTTGGGCACTGTTCATCTCCTAAGTTGTACTTAAAGACAACATGGTCTTCCTCTTTCTTATCGGGATTCAAAGTCATATCGTTTTGGTCAAAAATTTTCTCAAGTGGTACTAGTCCTCTCGGGATTTGATTATTAGGAAGTTGAATGATATCATGGTGTCCAATTTTATTTTTCAGTTTAGGATTTTTGACCTTTTCAACATTTTCATTTTCATGATCTATATGGAGGGATGAAAACACATCTATAACTTCTAGAAATCTAACCAACTCCTCATCATCTTCAAACACTTTCCAAAACTTTACATTGTCTAGAAAGGAAGGTCTATATTTCACTTGAATTTCATAGTTAAGCTTTGTTGGCAATGGTGGATTAAAGGTATTAGATGAAAAATATAATGAATCAACAAGTTGATTCATTACTCTAGGAATATATGAAATATTGAATGGTAGAAAAGAATCAATGAGATTCCATACCTCATCTTTATATGCCTTAAGCCTGACATGTTTGGCTTGAAAAGTGCTCTTAATTTGTTGAATTATCAGATCAACATCTCCAAATACCTTCAATCCCTAAATATTCATGTCCTTAGCAACATTTAAGCCCAAGACCAAGGCTTTGTATTTTTATATGTTATTTTTCACCTTAAAATCCAACTTGAAAGACAAATGAATTGTTTTTTCGGAAGGTGAAACAAAAACAACACCTTCCCCTGTAGATTCTCTTGAAAAAGCACCATCAAATAACATACTCCATATAGGTGTGCTTTCCACTTCTGAATATTGGAAAATAAGATTTCTGAGCTGTAGAGATGATGACTGAGAATCATCAATATGAAGTATACAAGATACCAAACCCATGTCAACTGAGTATATGGGATGATTAGTAGGCTCCTTCTCATCACTGATAATATAGGATAATTGTGATTCCCTATATAATATCCTCTGTTCCCGTCCAAAGACTAGGACACATAAGAAAGGTCATTTTTCAAGGTGCCCCCTAGCCTCTTTATCCATTCTCTAGATAAAAGCATACCAAATTTGGGTGGAACATCAACTACCACAATGTCCATTACCATGCTCCTCATGGGCAACCGGGATAAGGAAATTTCTATATCTTTAATCAAGCCAAGGCACTTAACCTTCCTAGAGTCAAATGAAAATAAATCATGATAATACTTGCTAATTTCTAAACCCAACTCGTCCATGACTGCTTTTGGCATGAGGTTATGAGAATCCCATGTGTCTAAAAGGAAATTATGCAGAATTTTATCATGGATGTTCAAGGAGACATAAAAAGGTGGAGAGGTTTCCTCACGGTCTTCAACCATTGGACTAAGGACAATAGTAGGATTATCATTTTGGAGGTTTACAACATAAAAAACAACTAGCATGGATTTAGGCTCAAGGGATTTGAGGATGGCTTGTTTGAAAGTATCATTCTTCATTAATTCCACGGTTGGTATGGGAATTTTAACCTTCTAAATTTATGATTCAAAGCTAAATGAGAAAGGAACTTTGTTAGGTCTTCTTACCTCATGCACAAGAGATTTAAGAAGTACTTGATCCTTTGTTTGAGGCTGATATTTGCTTGGTTGTTGTTTTGCAGGGGAATCACCTTTCTTGGGAGGATCTTACTCATATTGCTTACTATTATTTTGTTTAGATCTCAGATTGTACCTATTTTGATCATCAGCTTGAAAAATTGATCCATCATTTGAGTCTTGATTAGCCTGCTGATTAAGCAAAGCTTCTTCATAAGAAGACCGTGTTAAGAAAGATGCATCAAATTTATCTCCCAAACAATGAATCTCATCATCTTCTTCTGGCTTACCTTCCTCCATTATTGTGTTCTGAAAAGGGGCTTTAATATTTCGATACTCATTAGCATTTCTATTCCTTTGTAAAATCTGATGTTGCTCATTATTTCTTCTATAAGGATTTGGATTTTGAGGAATAAAAGCATTAGGATCCCTACCATTTACATGCTTCTTGTTTTCAATCTTCATCTTGGACAATTCAAAATTCAAAGATTCAATCATCTTAGCCATCTTTTCAATATTTGGATCAACACTTGATGATGATGCCTCTCCTTTTTGTTTCCTTCTATCACCTCTACCTTTCAACTTCTCTGCAGCGAGGATATTGGATTCCACTTCAAGTGTTTCATCCTACATATCAGCCAATGTAACTGACCTCATTCTCTTAAAAATGAGCAAAATTCAGAATCAAAAGCATTAGCATATGTGATTTTTTCAGAGGTAGCAATAGGTTTGATTTCAGCTGGGATTTTTCTATACATCCGATTAAATTTCTTGGTAAAGTATAACACTGATTCACCACTTTCCCTTCTCAAGTTACCAAACTCTATAATGTAGTAAATAAAATCCTTCTTATCCCCCCATTGTTTTAAGAAAGTATCATCTAAAACTTCAATACTTGTTATGGTTCATGGTGTTAATTCTCTAAACCATCTCCTGGCCTCTCCATCTAAGCTTTGCACAAACACTCTCATCCATACATCCTCCTATGTGATATTTAAGTTATCATCATAACTATAAAATAATTCAAGATGCTCTTCATCTATGACCTCTTCTGTCCTTGAAAATTTAGGCATGTACTTTTGATAGTCTCCAGTAGGCATCCCATTCAGAGGATTAGGCAATACTAATGGTGCATATCTAACAACTATGATTCTTTCCATATTAGTGAGATTTTGAGGTGCTACTTCCATGATAGTGGTAGATGTAGATGTACTAGAAGTTTGGATAAATATGATTTCAGATGAGGCTAATATAGAGGATGAAGGTGAGGTAATGAGAGGAAAAAGTCTATTGACTTGCAATGGCAGAAGGGAAATATGAAGCTCTATAGAATTTAGAAAATAACTTGACAAGGTTTTCTTCTCCTTTTATAGACAATTCATGTAAGACAAGCTCAACTGTAGGAAGATTTGTATGAATGTAGGATGAATTTGGTTCAGTTTTAGACTGAGAAGATTCTATAGATGATGAGAAAATGACTTCTTCAAAAAATGGTGAACTATATTCTTGAGTAAGATCAGGAGATCCTTGAACTTTTGAAACTACTTTTTCACTATCAGTCTTTGAGCTTACAGTTTCAACAAGTGTTGGTTTTATTAGTGGATTTTCTGGAAAAGACACATAGGGATTTCTAGAGATACCTGAACTTGAAGATCCCTTTTGTAATTCCTTTCCTTCTTTGATTATCCTTTCGGGATCAGATACTGGATCAATTAGTGGCTGTTGAGGATTTGCTCGAGTATGTGCCTTCTTAGAAGCCAAAATGTACCAATGGAGTCACCAGATTGAATATTACAACCAAACTAACGACTTGCCTTTGTCTATCATCAAAAGCCGGGATGATGTCGTCTCCTAGGGAATCTTTCTTCACACTCCTTTCCCCGAAAATGACGCCAATTTTTTATCACTCCAAGAGTCACTCAAGGTTGTAGGTTGAGTAAGCTTGGTAACTTAATCAAATGTTTAATAAAATGTATAAAACTGGATCAAAAAATGAATAACTCATTCAATAATTCCCTCACACAAGACACTTGAACATATCCAGACAAGATAATGCTCTCAAAAGGTATTTCTCAGATGATTTTTAAACTCATATGGATGGAGAACACTCACTATACCAGCAAGATCATGTATATCTAAAATATAGATGAAAGACTAATTATAACAAGGAAGAATACTTATAATTCTGCCTACCAATGCAATGATTAAAAGACATTAATCAGTCACTATGTAAACAAAACAAATGAATATGATATTAAGTATAAGAAAAGACAAATGTATAGAGGTCTCAACAATAACAATGATAGAAGCTTATGATTCCAATATATATATATATATCAAAGTCTTATATAAAAGAGTATCTCAAAGTCTCCAAGTTCGAACCCTTACAATGTAGCTTCAATGAGCTTAAATAGCCTTACAACTTAGTTGAGATCCCCTAAGTATGGATCGAATAGCTACATAATTGTTGGATCTAATCTATTACAAAATCTTTAGGATCTAAATCCTATTTTCATGGAATCAAATATTCATCCTAACTAAGTCTTCGACATCTCCATATGCTTGTTGGAGGATGAGAGTGATCTTCTAGAGTCTTCAATAGTAGTTGGCCTTCGATTCACCTTATTCTTTGACCAAGAAGGAATTCAAATGTGACTTGTCCTCTTACTCGTTGAAGCTAAACTGGTTTGTAGCGCGATACATGAAAAATAGATGACAAGTGCTACAAACTTCTGTAGGAAATTGTTTTGGCCAAAATACTTGAAAATTTGTTTGAAACTTAACTTTAAGGCTAGGATCTTATTTGATCTTGAACCCATAACAATGTATTTTATTGATATAAATGGTATTACTCGGACTTCATACCATTATCTTTGCATTTACACCTCTCTTTGATAATGTAGCCTTCATATATATCCATAAGACTTTCAAGTTTATAAAACAAGTATAAGATTTTGTGAGAATGTGATGCATATAACTTTACCACTGTCCCACTGATAAATAGGTCTAATAACCTATGTATTCAAGTGAATCTTATCATGCCCTTAAGTAAAGACTCAAAATAGGGCGTGAGCAAATATGAGTGATGAAGCTCCTGTAGGTTGCACTGATAGCCTGTACACTGTGTAGCCCTGTCTTTGCAAGTGTTCTGATGTAATCTCCAAACTCCCATATACTTGTCTTATGTTCTTTGAGAACCAAAACTGAGAGCTATATGTATATAGGAAAAAAGAAATATATATCCTCTGTTTAATAGCCTTTCAAACAGAAAATGAACAATGTATAGATGGAATATGACATGTTCATTGTAAGAGAGAAAGATTTAATCAAAAAACTGGTAAGACACCCTTTTCCATCAATCATCTTGTTTGGACGAACTTGGTGAAGTTGTTTCCTCCAGAAAAATAGGCAAGTTCTTCTTAGTTAGCATAGTTTTTTCCAAATAGATATGCTTAGTTAGTTTTCTATTAGTTTCCCTTAAGCTAGTGTTTTGTTTATACATATTGACCAACAGATTTCTTTGAATACCTTTCCTTCTGATACTTTTCCTCAACTTAGTGCATTCATCAACTATCTCTCCCATCTAAGTGGCAAGGTGAATACTCAGAGTAGTGTTCTTCTGCTTCAGAACTTGATTCTTTTCCTTGAGGATCCTGATTTATGCCTGAGCAACTTGTAGCTTGTCCTCCTTTTTTTTTGATGAAAAGGTTTTATGAGTTGATCGTAAAGGATTAGAAGGTGAATCACTTATTTGAACAATGGCTTCTAGGGCTTCCTTCTTAAGAGGGGATACATTTAACTTAGGCAACTTAATTCTGGGCTTTATAAGTTCCATCTCTTACTAAGACCGTTCTGTAAGTGAAAGTTTGTTTCTTAAAGACCTCCTGAGGGTAGGTGCAATTGCTTTAACTTCAATGATTTGGAGGTCATCATCCATTTCCATGGTTGAATTTTCAATATGGGTATCTAACTATTCTCTACAAACCCTTTGTTTTTGAGTGTCCTCTATCAACTCAAGCTTCCTACGAGAAGATCTCCTCAAGACTAGTGGAACAATTTTATATTGAACACTATGAACCTATTTATCAGTTTCTATTGGAGGGAGTTCAACAGGGACTTCTGGTTCTTCTTCAGTAACAACTTCTTTACCTTTATTTCTCTTAGAAGCCCTAACAGGTGGAGGATCCTGAGATACAAGATCTTGGGAAGACTATGGTGCTTCTGGTGGGGAGTCAAAGGAAGGAATGGAGGTCTTCTTTCTTGGAGTCTTAGGTTTCGAAAAGGAAGCAGGTATGTTGATTTGGTAGTTGGAGACAAATAAGAAAGTAGGCCAGAATTTGCACTCTTTCTTCAACTGTTCAGTAACTATAAAATTGATTAGGGCATGATGGAAGATGGCTAAGTGCTATGTGTTGGTGGGGGTGAACCACATATATGTTGTGTTTCTCTACTTTGTGATATGTTTTGGTGTATTTATGTGTTATTTGCTAAGTGCTTGATATAGATAGATAGATAAATCTGTTTATGCTTTGTGCTTATGATGAATCTGGATGCTAGATCTGACATAGGTGAATGTTCTTAGTGCTTGAATCTGCTAGATCTGATCCATTTATTTATTCTAAGTGATTAAATACATTAACTTAAATACATCAGATCAGGGTGAATGCTACGATGCTCTGTTTTCTCTGCGGAGTAGATATTGGTTAAACAGTGCTAAGTGCTCTATCAAGTATTATAATCATAGATCTTTGTCCCAACTAAGGTTGTAGACACCTGAGTCCTACAACCACCCCTGCCTCTTGTTGGAAGGTTTACAGTTGGGAGTGAGATTTTCATTGATGGCAAGAACACTGATGGCAAGATCAAAATATGCAGCGAAGGAAAAACAAGGACAAAGTAAGCTCAGGAGGAATTAGCGCAGAGTTGAACATAGTGCCTAAGCATGGGAGGAGAAGCGTTAGTGATCGTTGGATCCCATATAATTTCCCGAAAGAAGGAGGACCGTCGGATCATATTGTAGACAAGAAGAACACACAGAAGAGAAGGACAGATCGCAGGTGTTAGATTTGAGCATAAGTTCCGACCATCGTTGGATCAGGAAGAACCTGCATGTTCTTTAAAGTGCACGATCGAAGTGGTGGTCCAACTCCATTTCGGAGTTTTGGATATTGGGAGATGGAAATGTCAAGGTTATTTACAACATGAGTCTCGAAATCGTGAAATGAAAAATCCTGAAACATACACATCAACAAACCACGTCAGCTAAGAACACGTGGCACAACCAGGTAATGACAAGTGTCAAGCTGGTTCAACATCTCAGGCACGTGTAAGTCACGAATCAGAGTGACGCGTGGCAGTTATTCGACATGTGTCAATCCACGTGTGACGTCAGCAGGTTTACATCACTTCGGGGTTTCGCGAATCGCGACTTGGAGAGTCAAGAAACAATACCACAGGAATGCCGAAATCGTGAAATGTGAAATTGTGAAATGATCTGAGTCGTCAGATCAAGGTTTAATGTAGACCGTTGATCCAACCCCATTTCGGGGTTTCGGATACCGGAAGTTGGAGTGTTGAAACACTTTGCAACAAGAATGTCGAATTCGCGATATGCGAAATCATGAAACAATCTCAGAGTCTCAGCTATTGTGACTTGGAGTGATGATACCCTTCATCATAGGAATTGTGAGATGTGAATTCACGATGAGATATGGACCGTCAATACACCAAGATTCTAGACTGTTGATATAAGCTCCATCTCAAAGTCTCGCCTATCACGACTTGGAGTGATGGGAACCTCCATCTAAGGAACAATGAGATGAAAATTCACGATGAGATCTAGACCGTCAATTCATCGAGATCGTGGACCATCAATCAGGTTTGATGAAGGTCATAAGTTTGCAAAAATATCGAAAAGGTGAAATGGATGTAGCCTGTGGTCACATCGGTGGAAGATGGGGGAAGGAGCTAGTGCAGACAAGCTCCTTATCGAAGTTTCAGGGATCGCGACTGGGAGTGTCGAGACACTTGGTCACAAAAATGCTGAAATGTCGAAATGAATGCAAGATCCCATGGAGCCAATCCAACAGTGTAGGTGAATTTGAGTATGATCGGAGGCATAATGTTGCTCTTCACAGTGTAACTTCTAGAAACCATTGATGGTTTCTGCTAGAAATTCGAAGAGACTTCTGTATGACCGCCAGAGGAGATGAAGAGTCTCCAAGCTTCTTCCAGTGAATGAAGACTATTGTTAGAGGGGTTTGACAGATGGATGAGCGATGAAGTCTGTAACTGAAAGAGAAAGGATAAGATCGACTATGCCAGAGAAGACGAGGAGTCTCAACTAGCAGAGAGGCCGAGGAATCTCAGCCGAACACCCAGTGATGTTGTACGCATGGTGGGAACCACCAGAGAAGCTGAAGAGTTGCAATGATCAGGCATAACATTGGAGAGGTGGAGGAGATCGATGCAGTGTGAGGATGTAGAGGATTGCACACATTGCATGCACAAGGTGCATAGAATCTATAAGTACACGGTACAGAGAAGATATGGGGTTGTTGTTGCTGTTGAAGTTGCTATGGTTGTTGTTGTTGATGGTGATTCATGTGTGAAGAAAGAGGAGAGTGCAACATCTGAATTGCACAAAAGAGGAACTGTGCAATGAATGGACATGGCGCACAGAGCATAAAAAACAAAAGAACAGACAACACAAGTCATGTGTGTAGGAAGGCAGTGAGGCAGATAGAGCAACGAAATGCAACAGGACAGTGATGAGTCTGGTAAGCCATTGTTGAACATTATATCACTGTAATGAGTTTCAGTATCAAAGATTTATAAAACAGGGTGGTAGGGAGTTGCTAGGGAGGAATGTTGTCCTCAGAGGTTCAAGTTGGTGCTTGAACATAGGGAGTTGGTGGTTCCTTCTAGTTGGTGCTAGATAAACCAGGGAGTTGGTGGTTCCTTCTAGTTGGTGCTAGAGAAACTAAGGAGTTGGTGCTTCCTTCTAGTGGGTGCTAGAGAAAACAAAGAGTTGGTGCTCTCAGCAAGTAACAACTTTCAAAACTGAGGTTGTAGCCACATTATAAGTTGGTGCTCATATGTATGATAATGTAAAAAATGTAACTATTACTTATCATATAAAGAAAAAGAGGTTTTTACCCTGTATGGGTTTCCTCGGGAATTATCTGTCTCTATGTTTCTCATATATATGACTGATGTTGAATGTGCCATTGTTTATTTCCCTGCATTATTGTGATCATCATTCAGTGTTTCTGCAAAGAGTTTAAAAGAAGCATAATTGTTTAAGCACGGTAACAACTGATTCACCCCCCCACCTTCTCAGTTGTCCAACAATTGGTATCAGAGCTGACCCCTTTCATCTAAGGGTAGATCCTAGAGCTTAAACATGTCAAGCCACGAAATAAATTCAACCAATAAGGCTCCTCTGTTCAATGGAACAAACTTTGCCTTTTGGAAAGTTAGAATGAGAACCTACATAATGGCTTTAGGTGCAGATGTCTAGGATGTGGTAGATACTGGTTATG
>JZKD02S1674009.1:42332-55728 GCA_000966675.3 Picea glauca
GGGCCTTAAGCTTCTCTACACTATCTATGATAAAGAAATGTTGGCCATCATGCATGCATTGGCCAAATTCAAACAATACTTGGTAGGAGCAAGATTTGTAGTGAGATCAGATCACAACAACCTTAAGTACTTTTTGGAACAAAAGGACTGAAATGAGAGGCAGCAGAACTGGGTTAGCAAAATACAGGCTTATGATTTCGACATTGAATTTGTCAAGGGGAAGAATAACGTAGTAGCAGATGCATTATCTAGAAGGCCATCAGTTTATGCTATGACCGATATTTCAGTTGACTGGAAGGCCCACCTCTTGGTAGAATACTCAAAAAACCAGTTCCCCTGTCAGTTGATGGATGGGCAGATACAGGATGACAACTTCAGAATCATAGATGATGTTATCTACTACAAGGGTCGAATTTTCTTGGTTTCTGAATCAGCCTTCAAGGCCAAGGTACTGCAAGCATGTCATGATTCACTAGTGGCAGGGCACCAAGGAATTGTCAAAACATAGAGGCAGGTAAGGGAAAGGTTTTCATGGAAAGGTCTCAAAGAAGATGTGATACGCCACATCAAGGAGTGCACTACATGCCAAGAAAACAAGGATGAGCACACACATCCAGCACGACTGTTACAACCTCTATCCATCCCAGAGCACAAATGGGAAATCATCTCTATGGACTTCATCACAGGATTGCCAAGGGCACAGGGGAAAGATTGTATTTTCGTGGTGGTGGACAGGTTAACTAAATTTGCACACTTCTTCTCCATTGCCACAGACTTCAGTGCAGCACATGTCGCAGATTTGTTCTTCAGGGAGATCTCCAGACTACATGGCTTGCCCAAGACCATTATTAGTGACAGGGATAGCCGATTTATGAGCACCTTTTGGCAGGAGTTATTCAGGTTGGTTGGTACGGCCTTGACCCCTAGCACCAGTTACCACCCTCAGACTGATGGGAAAACCGAAATAGTCAACAAGTGGGTGGAAGGCTACCTCAGAAATTATGTACCAGGGCAGCAAAAGGCATGGGTTAGGTAGCTACACCTAGGAGAATACTGTTACAACACCACTTATCATATGTCTATTGGTATGACTCCATTCAGGGCCTTGTACAGTTACGACCCTCTCTCCTTTGTAGAGATTGCCTTCGGTGATAGCAGAGGTCCTATGGTACAGGATTGGGTGCAGCAGAGTCAGGACATACTCAGGGAATTAAAAGATCATCTGCAAAGGGCACAGAATCAGCAAAAGACCCAGGCAGACAAACACAGAGTAGAGCGTACATTTGAGGTTAGTGACTTGGTCTACTTAAGGCTCCAACCATACAGGCAGGTTTCTATCAAAAGAAGTGGAGCATAAAAGCTCCAACCCCGATTCTTTGGACCCTACAAGATCAACAGGAAGATAGGGGCCGTGGCTTATGAACTTGAGCTTCCACAGGTGTAATGTCCCCCACCTCTTGATGAAGAGGTTTGAGGAGACTTAGTGGCCTAGGCATCGCCACTAGACCATAGTCTCACACTGAAAGGAAAAGTCAACCAAACTAAGGTTATATTCTTAAGTTGACTTAATAAAAAGGTAAAAGGATTTAAAAGATAACTCAATGAAGAAATAGAAGCGTTGGAGGTTGAGTTAGGAGTTAACCCTAGGGGTTAACTTAACTCAACAGGGAAATAGAAGAAAAGTATAAAGAGAAGGCTAGGGTGCACCTCTCATTCATTCTAGATTTTGGTATTTTGCTTGCTGATGCTCTTGAACATACAATTTTGAGGGTTTTGATATTACAAACCCTAGTGAGCAGCTTAGTGATGAAAGATTCCATTCACCTAGCTCCAAGCTTGGTCTCGGGGATGAAATACTCCACCCACCCCATTCTACAACCATCATCTACTCAGGAGGACTAGCAGGGCCGTGCCAGTTGAACCAGCAGGGCCATACCAGCTAGGGTTTTCTTGCAGGGGTGCACCATTTGTTGAGGAAGAGCTAGATCCAACACCTTGAAAAAGCTTGAGAGGTTTCCAACATTAGGGTTTTGCTTACAAGCCCTTGCTCATCAGTTTGAGGGCTTCTTGGTTGAGTTATCATGTCCCTATCATCTATCTGCAGGTGGGGACGATTTCAAGAGTAAGGGTACGACTTGGTGATTCAATATTTCTCAGATCTAGAAGGCCATAGGCTAGATCTGACCTTGAAACTTCTCTCAAGTGCTTGTGGTTGACCGATCTATCATCCGAGAGAGTTTCAGACGATTCAAAGCCCATATTCAGCTGGGCCGTACTATTGGCCATATTCAGGGTTTCAAGAGGGTCGTACCATCCTAAGGTTTTTGTTGTTGAGGAGGAAGCTTCAGTGTTTGAGCTCCATACTTCAGGAGGAGGCTTCCATTGTCTTGATCTATCATTGGGGGAGTTTGGCAGCAATTGCAGGTCTTCATCTTCAGGGGGGCCAAACCCTTGGTGTCTTTGTCTTCAGCAGGTCGTACCAATTGCTTGAGGGTTAGGCTGAAACCCTGGTTTTGCAGTTGAGCGTTCATCTTCTATTGCAGTCTTTGGGAGGCTTGATTTGTATCTCCGGGAGCATTTTGTATGCAACTCTATTATTGTCTTGAAGCCATCTATTCCAGATCTGCTTCTCTATTGTATCAGGTGCTTGCTTTCTTATAATAAAGTTCAGTTATTTGCTTGTAGTTCCTATCTTGTGTAGTGTTGATGATCTTCATATGATGAAAATATTGCTTGTATAAATCTATAGCCGAATAACTGAATAAACCCTAAGGCCGAAATGTTCATGGCCAACCTGCATACACAACAAATAATAATCAAATCAGTGGTTGGTTAGTGATTCCAAGCAAAAAAATAGCTTGGGATCATTACAACAGGGTAGTAAGATACACAACGTCTTCCACGTGTCATGCTTGAAGAGGGCCATTGGCCAACAAATCACCCCACTTGAACTACTGCCACCCTTAGATGAAGAGGGGCAATTGATACTAATGCCAAAGGAAATACTAGAGGTTCGGAAGAAGAAATTAAGGAGGAGGAGCATCAAGGAATACTTAGTCAAATGGAAGCACTTGCCTATTGAGGATGCTACGTGGGAGAGTGAACAGGTGATAGAGGAGACAGGCTCAGAATTGCTTGTGGACAAGCAATTTCTAGCAGGGGAGACTGTAATGTCCCCCACCTCTTGATGAAGAGGTTTGGAGAGACTCAGTAGTCTAGTCATCCCCACTAGACTATAGTCTCATGCAGCATGGGGAAAAGTCAGCAAAACTCAATGTTATAATATGAAGTTGACTTGAAAAGGTAAAAAGTAACTCACTGAAGAATTAGAACATTTGAGGTTGAGTTAGGAGTTGAACCTAAGGGTTAACTAACTCAACAGAGGAATAGAATGGAGGTATAAAGGAAATCCTAGGCCGCACCTCTCACTCATCTTGGATTATTATTGCAAATTTCTTTTGGGCTCTTGAGCACACAGTTTTGAGGGTTTTGAGAATACAAACCCTAGAGAACAATTCGATGGTGAAAGATTCTACCTATCTTGTTCCAAACTTGGTCTCGGGGATGAAATACTCCACCCACACCATTCTACAACATTCACGCGTATCTTCACTCATCCAAGACATCTGCAGGCCGTACCCTTGAGGGTTTTCAATAGGAGGGCGAACCATTCATTGAAGGAAGTTCGATCCAAGAGATTGGGAGGGATTTTGGACATTCTGGCACTTGGGTTTTTCTTGCAGGGGCCTTGATCATCAGTTCTAGTGCATTTTGAGAGGGTTATTCTTGTCGGATGATTTCCTAGAGCATTGGCACGATTTGGAGAGGAGGGCGCTATTGAGATTCAGATCTACTCAGTTTGGAGGGGTTATACTTCAGATCTAACCTTGAGACTTCACCTAGTGACTTGCAGTGGCCCGATCTATCTTCCTAGGGAGTTTCAGGGCATTTGGAGGTCTCCTTCATCAGGGCCTAATTATTGGGCATTGACAGGATTCAGGAGGGCGCAGCTTCACTTAGGGATTCAGCATTTGGAGGAGCATCTCTGGGCATTTCGGTCTGAGACTTCAGGAGGGGGTTCTACTCACCCCGATCTATCATTCTACAGGGTTTGGAGTCATTTGGAAGCTTCCATCAACTAGACCGAAATATTGGGTCTTCTCAGCTCTTCAGTAGGACGTACCATCAGCCAGGGGGTTTGGACTTGACCCTGGTTCTTCTTGTATTAGTCTTCATTCTATATTCAACCTTTGGAGGCTTGCATCTTCTTATCGGGAGCATTTTGTAGCAGCTCATATCTTATCTATTGGAGCTCTCTGATGTTATTCCAGATGTGCATCCTTATTGTATCAGGTCCTTGCTCATTATATCAATAAAGGTCAGATCTATGCTGTTTGGTTCCATATCTTGTGTTACTGGTCATATCTTGTATTTCCAATGTTTATCTTCATATCTATGCTTCATAACCGAACTATAAACCCTAAGACCTAACTTAGAAGTAAACCTGCAAGCAAACACACAAACATAAGTTAATCAGTGATCAGTTAGTGTTCCAAGCGAAAAAATTAGCTTGGGAACATTACATAATCCATGCTAGAAGTGGGGTGACCCCTCAAAATAGCCTCTACAATGATAAATCATACAAATAAATCGTGATAATGCCACACATGTAGTGACATCAAGCCTCCCAAGGCCATGTGTCATCATCCAAGGTGCAAGCAAGGTGGAGAAATGCCATGTCACATCAAATCATCATGCGGTGTCCATGTGGCATGCAAACCTTGTCATCTCCATCAAACGACGTCATCGTCAAAATCCTGGCGTCCTAGGTGTAGAAGGCAACATCCAAGGTGGAGAGAGGATGCATCTCATCTTTGCATGTTATCCAAGCCAAACCAAGTGCAACATTCTCCATCAAGTGGTTGGATAAGCTGTGGGTGCACTGTCCAAAGTATGGGCTTCCTGCCCATAAGTGTGCCATCATGACCATATCTGTAAAATCCAAGCCCATATGTCCATCGTCCAAGGTCTAGAAGTTGTGGGAGCTTGTATCTGAGTGTGTCAAGTTATCCAATGACTCAAAGCTCTGCATCACACGTGTCATATCCTGTAAACAGATGCACAATGTCCTAGGTGAAAGCAGGGGACGTCCTTCAAAGAATCATGCCAGGTGCATCCAAATCAAATCAAAGGTTGGAATCAAGTAAAACCAATGTTCACGAGGTATAAAATCCCTTAGATCATACAAAGTAAGTTGTTACTTAAGATAGAAGCCACATAAATAGTTCACATCAAGTACCGCCTTCAAATTTCACATTAGCTCAAGACTTTATGTAAGTTGGCAAGTTTGAATATGGGAGGACCATCATCAGACCCTATTAGGTGTGTCAACCCAAATAGAAAAGAAAAGACACAAGTAGAGGGATATGTCTCGGGGGAAACAGGGAAGAAGAAAACCCTTCAAGAGTAAGTGTGATACTGGAACTTGCTAGGCCTTCACTACCCTCTTGTTGTGAGCTACAAACTCCTACAAATCTGTAGGTGGAGTAGCAACGTTCTTCACAATATCCTAGAGATCATTATCTTCTAGTAAGAGTGTAACCCTCACCTTCCATGATAAGAAATTCGAGGAATCATCCAATCTGTCCTCAAACCTAAATCTATTTGATGCCATCTCTGAGATCTATTGCACAAACTCCCAAATATGAAAATAAAACTCTAAAACTCTCTCATTGTTGGTCCTTCTTCTCTGCAGTTGATTTACCACTGCAAATCCTAGAGAATCTCAATCAGTGAAATAAGCTTTGATACCATGTGAGAAATTCCCAAGCCCTAGGTGACTAAAGTCCTTATGATCTCAATCAAACAAGTAGATTGTTGAATTTAATTAACGCAGAAATAAATTTCAAACCGTAGCATGAATCACGCAATAGCTGGAAATCAAATAGCGGAAGCATAAAAATTAATTTCACACAACACAAGTAATTGCTCCTTCAAAACTAGCTCTCCATTCCTTCAAAAAGCTTACAAGAAAACCTCCACAAGCTGCCCAAAAAAAGCACTGCATGAATACAAAAAAACACCTCAAACTAAGCAGAGCAACTTGCTAGGAGTGTATAGTTTGTTGTACGGTTG
The DNA here is from genome assembly GCA_000966675.3 of Picea glauca. Classification (NCBI taxonomy): domain Eukaryota; kingdom Viridiplantae; phylum Streptophyta; class Pinopsida; order Pinales; family Pinaceae; genus Picea; species Picea glauca. The sequence goes on from JZKD02S1674009.1 coordinate 48,468, forward strand.
TACAACTGTACAGACGTTGGTACGGTCTTGTCTGTATGACTATACGGATCCCTATGGTACTGTCCATATGACTGTGAGGACTTTTGTACGACTGTATAGAATTCTTCCATATGCTATAGGACATGTACAGGACTGCATGCTGCCGGAAACGTCTCTTTCTTGGCTGCCTACTCTCTCTCCCTCTTTGTCACTCAACCTGCTCAAGTTTTCAAGTGTGTTCTTGTGTGTTTGAACTCTCTATCTTGACCTGTCTTTATAGTTTTAGCGGAGACCAAAATCCTAATCTGTTTCTAAGATTACTAATAGTCTAAGTCATGCATGCATGAAATACACCTTTTATACTCAATTACTAAAAATAAGATTTTCACTTTTTAACGAAAGTGAATTACAAAATAGAATTTACTTTTCGAAAATAGAATTACATTTTCAAAAAACTTTTCGAAAATATCTCAAACTACTTCTCGCACATTCACACTAAACCTGTGCGGAAGTTTCAGTCCGAGCTATAATTCTCAACATTACATACAAACTAAAAACATGGACAATAATACACAACAAAATATGTAGTGTACTTAGATAACAAAAACAGTGAACTATGAGCAATATCAAAAGAAATGTAAACTACAAAAAGTAAAATAAAAAAAACAAGAGTATAGAACCTAAAAAATATTAATCCCTTATATTGATAATCAAGAAAGAAAGCAATGTTCACAAGCCTTTTCGAGGGGGCAACCTCCAAATGAGAAGAGCTCCAATACAATGAAAATGCTTGCAAAAACATAACATAGCTTCCTACCTCAATAAATAGTTTCTCACTATCCAAACCCTAACCACTTGTGGTCCCATCATTAATGAGTACCAACTACCTAGTGAACCTTATTTAATAAAGACGACCCTTTCACATTGAGTAACCACACACCAACTACCTAGTGGGCCTTATTCAAAGAAGATGGTCTCATGTTAATTAACTGACTCCTAATTGCCCTTACATAACGAGGTTAGGGTAAGGCATAATATGCCCCCCCCCTTCAAAATAGTGTTTTCCTCAAGGCTAAAGGTGTGGAAGAAACTATAAAATTGTTGTTGGTTCCTCGGTGGCATAATCTAATTGTGTATCCTTCCACTATATCAAGACTTCTGCGAAAATGCATTGGCGTAGTCGACACTCTCTTTTGTCCAATACTGGCTCCAGCTGTAAACAAAAGGAACCCGCTTCATCAAGTTTCTGGAAGGTTGGTTTGAACGCAACAATTCAGCACCACCACTTTCTTCAAACAGGACACATGAAATAATGGGCTGGTCTTGGAGTGGGCCAAGGAAGCCAATTTGTAGGCAACTTGTCTAATTCACTAGAGGATCCAATATGGCCATAGAAATTGGGCACAAGCTTGTGGTGACTCTTGTCCTTGAGAGATGTCTACTTATAGGGCTTGAGATGAAGAAACGCATGATCCCCTTCTTCAAAGGAGAGCTCTAAGCGATGTTGATCTATCTGTTACTTCAAGCTATTTTGAGCCAAAACCAAATTGCTTGTACATGTATGGAGAATGGCAACTTGAGTGTTAAGAGTGATATCCACTTCCTAGACCTTGGATGTGCTCGGTAATTACATAGCAATTGATAGAGGTTTTTGTCCATAGGCAACTTCAAAGGGGGGCATTTAGGTAGCACCATAATAGGTTGTATTGTACAACCATTTCGCAAAGGGAAACCACTAAACCCATTAGCCCTGTCAATCTAAGGAAAAACATCACAAATAAGTTTCCAGGCACTTATTGACCACCTGTTACTGCCCAATTTAGCGGTCTCGTCAAGGTCCTTTCGAGGTGCTAAGGTGGTACCACACAAGACAAGTGCCTAGTACGTGCTGTAATCTCAGCACAAGTCCCCACTCTTTAAGCTCAACTCCTACAAAAGGACCATGGGAAGCTTCCCTATCACACACAAGATGCTTCAACCAAGCTTAGTGGACCAGTGCCTAACATAAGTGTCTAAAGTGAAGGTAGGAATTAATTGTTTAATTCTTACTGTCTGGAAATGAACTGAACTGTAGGAATAATGTAGACCAGCAAACAAAATATCTTTCTCAAACCTTCAAATATAAGCCAGTAATGCATATCACTCAAACCTTGAAATATAAGCCAACAAACATCAGTTGTAATGCAAAAAGTGAGCATATTTGGAAAGGTGGTCGGCTACCACCAGTTGACAGATTTGTTGTCGGCATTAGGAAGGACAATAATAAAATCCATGGAAATGTAAGCCAAGATAGTTGCAAGTATAGGTAGAGGCTGCAATGCCCCATGGGTCTTCACTGGTTCAGCCTTGTTCCTTTGACATGTGTCACATTCATCTATGAATGTATGGACATCCTTCTTCATACCATCCCAAAAGAATGAATGCTTAAAACTTTCATATGCTTTTTTAAAGCCGGTGTGACCTGTTATCCCCTAGCCTAGGGATAACTAAGGAGATTATGTCTCAAGGCCCATAGGTCCTAGACATGGAGTACCGAGAGCCATATTGACTTAAGCCTGGCCCTGGAGGGCCCATCTTTCTTCTTCAACGCCTCCAACCTGTCAGCAGTAGCAACATCCATCCCATCGACCTGGTCCTTCAGCAGCAGTGGGTCTTGCTCCATGAGGTAATGAGTCTGGGTATCATGGTATGTGTCACTCTGATTCTCAAAACAATTGAATATGTGCATTTAATTCTTTTGTTTCATGACCTGTGCTTGGACTTTATGCCTTTCCACTTGTCCATACATGGGGGGGGATGACAGAATGCCCTAGCAAGTTGGTTCCCTTAGGAGTGAGTTGCCACCGGGTGGGTTCATGAAAGGCCATCGTCCATTCCCACCATACTTATCACTTTCCATCATCTTCCCTCTCATCCATCCCCTACATTGGTTCGGGCACTGGGTTTGCCAAGCTAGCAAAGGTTTGTACCTTGCCTTGTGGGAAGAAGGGGCTAAAGGCCCAGAGGGTAAAAGTAGCTGGCAAAAGATAAAAGCCAAAAGAACAAAACCTTCAAATGCTTCGTCCAGGGATCCTCGAGAAAGCAGTAAAAATATTCTCAGCAAGAAATGGAGGGACCCATAAAATAAATAAACTCAAGACCTAGTTGGAGGATAGGGGGTCTCATCACGAGCCAGCCTATTAAGTCCATGGGCATGTAGCGGTATGACACTACCATTCAGCTGGTCACCACGCCAGGGTAGTGGCTCTTGGTGGCATAACCGAGAGAAAGGGGGTCTCATCATGATCCAGCCTTCTCATCTTCGTGAAATGCTTGTGGATAACACTGCCACCACTGGTCACCACGCCAGGGCAGTGTCCCCCAGCTATTCTCTTGAAAGAAAAAGCAATAAAATAAAAAGGTAAAGGGCATTGAATGGGCTTGGAAACATTTGCAGCCATGACAAGGTGCAACTCACCCTCTTCAAAGGCACCTATAGGTAAGCCATACATTTCCTTGTCATCACTGCATCCATTGCTCAAACATCCCCATACCACCTCGTCCACTTACATGACCTGGATTGGTGTTCACCTGGAAACATCCCACATCCAATGAGAATTAGCCCAATAGGACCTCCTGAAACCCTCTCCAAACTTGGCTTGTAAAATAGCATAATGTCTTTGAGCACTTGTCTAGGAAAGAGGGGTTTTATGCACATGTTTATATAACTTGATTATTAGATGTGATTGACATTGCTATGATCCCTGTGGCTTATGAGCCCATGGAGGGTGTACTTGTTGTTGTTGCGGGACCATGCCTGACGGACAGGTACACATGGGGAGATGATTAGTTCAAACCTCCATAGGGCTGAAAGCCCACCAGATGGATGTTGAGACCCCAGCAAGGGACAAATATATATCAAAGGCTTGCACCGGAGAGAGGGGAGGATGTTCCAGCAGAGACAGCCTAGCAGGCCTGGACCCAAGGGGTTCTTGCCCTCCCACATGATATTGGCCCCTGAAGGCCCTAGACGTCATCATTCAGAGCCTTGACGTCACCTAGTTGAGGTGTCCATCTTGAGGACGGTTTGGGTTGGCACGTGTGGCAGCTCCTGAGGGGTTTTGAGCCCCAACGTTTCACCTGTAGGGCTAGTATTCTAGCAGAGGGGCTAACGTCACCCTAAAAGAGCAAATTAGGGTTTTATTGTCAAATTTATGTAAAAATGAATTTTCTCATGTAAACTGGCCATGTCGGCCTTTTTGACCTAATTTTGTAAATTAAAGGTCATTTTCACTTTATAAATAGAGGATTTTCCCTTGTATTTTTTCATCATCTTTCACTCACACAAGTGAGGTCTGAAATTTGCACCCTACTTAGGGTTTATTGGCTGAAATTTGGTGTGCACTTCTTGAAGGAGGGTAAATTTGGTGTTTCTTGGCATTTTTCTTGGTGGAAAATCTTCAACTAGGCTTATTGGTAGATTATTCTTGGTGGATGTAAGTGAATTTATGCAATCCTTCTTTTCTTTGAATGGTTATGGTACATTTACTTTGCATTTATTCCAATATTATGAAATTGCTAGTTTAAAACCCTAAGAGAACAAGCACATGTTATTGTCCTTGTCTTAACAATTTTTTACCTACTAGATTGTGCTAGAAACCCTACTTTCTTGGAGCATTGTGCTAAGGGCCCTACCATTGTAGCACCCTAGCATCATTTGCTTCATCAATCCGTCATTTACTTCATCCTTGAGCTAAAGAAGGAGGAAAACCGCTAGGGCCTAGGGTTACCTACTTCCTAGTGGCCATTTTCCTCCTAGGGTTTAGTGATTGAGGCCTTGGGTTACCAACACCTCAATCATTGACCTCCTTGTCTCTAGTTCTCACATTATCATTTGTTCCTTCAAGTCTTCTGCTGCAAAGTGACTCCATTAGCCCTAAAAAACACTGATTTAGACCTTGAAATTGATTGATTGATGAAACCAACCCTTAAATCTTTTACCTCAAGCAACCTACTAACCTTTCCTAACCCTAGATTAGGCTAATTCACTAACCTTCTTGATGTTGTTACAAAAGTAAGATACAGCCATTTATTACAGCAGTAAAAGCACTTAAAAGCAATTGCAAAAGTTGAGTTTTGCATTGCCTAATTAGCTTCTGACAACTGCTAGTACATTGTTGTTATTGGGTTATTATTTTTGGTCATTGTGAAGCTCTTTTAAGGCATGTATTGTGAAGCTATTGTCTTGTAAACATTGCTGATATAAAATTCTGTTTGCTTCATCTCACATCAACTTATTGCTTTTATTGACTTGTCCAAGGTTTATGAAGCACTAACATCAAATTGTACTTGCAAAAGATATTGTTTTTCTTGTTGCTTTGTTCTAGGTAGGTACATCTAAGCACATCATTGCTTCATTGATTTAAACCTTGGGACTTTCTGATCAGTGTGACTTGAGAGAGGGGATACCTTTATTTGACACTTTAACCTTTGCCTTCTCAAACCCCTAGGTCACCGGGGACGTCTCCCCTGGGCTATCATCCATAAATAGAAAGAGGTATCTTATTAAGGTGACAGTGATAGGATAACCTCCTGTTACGCCAATTTTCCTCCTTGTTGCCGTCCTTATACACACTTGCAAACGTAAGCTAAGTCCGGCTCACTTAGTGTGTCCTTGGAGGCACAATGCCTAGGTTCACAGCCCACGCTGTCACTTTGACCGGAACCTCTTCCGTCTAGGCTTACTCCTAGGGAAGCCAAGGGCGGTAGACCCTAGTTTCTAGATAAGATTTAGAGTTTAAGTTCTAGCAGTTGATTTTAATTTGTTAAAGTTTTGGGGGGAGTCTAACCTATGATGTTGAGGCAGCAATGCAAGATGCAAGGTTAGTATGTTAAGCAAGTCCTTTCCCTAAGTCAACTAAGACTAGTGCCTAAGGTTGGGCAAGGGGTCAACTAAATGTAAGGGTGTTTCATTACAAAAGAGTATTTATTCACCACAAGACTAGATACAAGTACTTACAATTAAGAATGCTAGATACAAAATGATACAACACAACAAGCTAACCACATTATTTCAATGTGCAGGATTTAAAGAAGATCAAGGCATTAGCATCATCAACACATTAGGCCTAAGCATGCCCCAATAGCACTTACTCTATTGGACTGCTCCTCAATGGCAACATCAACATTCACAAGTCAAAGGAAAACATAAAAGACTTAAAAGTTGAGGCACAAGTATTCCACAATGATTATGATACTCAACACTTTAGTTATTTAACCCACAAAGTATTATTTGATGAAAGATTGAAATATAAGTATTAAGCCCAAAGTTTAATTACTTAGTGAGTTAGGGGTTCTTAAGATTAAAAAAAATTTATTACCCTTAGTAGATGTTCACCATAAACCTCCTCCCCCGATTGCCAAATAGTTGTTGGATGCTCAAGAAGTGAGGCAACGAGGCCTACCCTAGCTGTCCATGTCAGCCCAAAGAATTGAGTTTTTACGGAAAGGACGCTCCTTCGCGCCGTGAGACCGTCCCCGGCCTATCACCTTCTGTTGCCCTCCTCAATTCCCATTTTAGATGGTGAAGATGGTGGTCTAAGGTACCCTATTAAGTCTATTAAGTTGATATATCAATTGGTTAGACTTTTAGGTGTATTTTAGAGTGTTTTAGTGATTTTAAGATGTCTTAAAACAGTGATTTATTGCCAAGGCCGAAACTCACTTCAGCTTATTAAGTGTGTTACTTAAGCTTATAAATGAAGAGCATTAACACATGCAAAGCATTGAGAGATAGTTGAAATAACGATTTAGTTTATCACCAATATCAGAAGCTTGTTATGAAAGAGAACTAAAGCACAAAGCAAGAACAACTTGCCCAAGGGAGAAAGAAGAAGAAGCTCAAGCTATTCACCCCTTATCTTACGTTTGTTAAGAGCATTAAGATCGAAGCATTAAGTGTGAAAAAGAAAAGGAAGATTTAAGCATGTGCCTACACTATCAACTTATCAGATAAGCATTAACTTCACGTGTGTTGGCAAATGGCCTTAAGATGTTTAAAGCATGAAAAGGGAAAACCATTCACTAAGCTATTGAAGCATTAAGAATTTAGTGTGTTTGATTTAAGCATGTAAAAAAATATAAATCTTGATATGGATTAAGCATGCAAGTAAATCTAAATAAGTTGATTGTGCCCTGTTATCCCCGATATCTAGGGATAACTAGGAGATCATGTCTCGAGGCCCACATGGTCCTAGACATGGAGTACCGAGAGCAGGAGCGACCTGAGCATGGTCCTGGAGGA
>JZKD02S1674011.1:24360-39491 GCA_000966675.3 Picea glauca
AATAGTCTTCCATCTGCATCTTCCATAACTAGTAGTTTTGGCCGTTAAATTTCTCAACCCTAAACTTTCCATCTTCCGACATTGCTCCCACTCGAACCAGGAACCCTCTTTTCCTATGAGTTACCTTTCGCTCGGATACCAGTTGTTAGAAAAACAGGACCGTGGAGCAATAAAATAAAACAAATGTAGAAACAAAACACAGAAGATACACAATACAATAGAGACACAAATTTACGTGGTTCACCCAGTCTGGGCTACATCCACCAGAGAAATTGCTAGGTCCTTCCTTTATTATGATCCATCATATGAAGGGATACAACCTACAGCAAACCCATTGTAACTTCCTCTTCTTTCTCTCACAGTATCCTATCTCAAAATACAATATTTTCCATCATAAATAGCCACAATACATTTCCCTCATAAAATAGGGTTTCCTTCTAGGGCAAAAAATCCTAACATAATCTCTATCGTTAGATCTGTGACCTTATAATGAACGGTCCATATTTACAATGAAATTACAATATACATTTACAAGGTAATTTTTCCTTCGGGGGCTTCGCCCCTAAACCCTTGCTGGGGGCTTGATTTCCCCCAGACCCCCTAGCCGGGGGGATAGCCCCCCCGGATCCCGCAGAGAGGGTACCCCCCCTCTGCACTCCCCCGCGTGGAAGAGTGCACATACTTCTGGGGTGTAAATACTTCATGGGGTATAAACATGGTTGAAAGTAAAAGATCTCTAAATCAGGAAGATAATCAGGCTCCACAACCAACATTTTTATAATCTCCAAAACCTATGAAAGGTGTTAAAGAAACTCAAGTTAATGAAAACAGAGTATCAAGGTAAGTTTTGCAGCACAAAACATTGCCTGTCTTGCAAACAGGCATTGTGAAATGTGTTGTGAATTATTGTTCTGAAGTTTTTAAGGGAGTAAGCAGTTGTCAGTTGTTCAATGGATCTTTCCAATTGCTAGAAGATCAGTTATGAGCTGGAGGGCCACCTGTAAAAGGGAGAAGTTTTCAAAATTTTCATTTCATCATCATAAATAAATGTTAGGGGCATGGCCAACATTACCCTAGTTTATATATTCCACATGTCACCTCTCCATTTTGAGAGCACAAGAATCCTATGATAGGATTGTGATTCGAATGATAGCACTATCACTGACAGTGGAAGATATAAAAATACTATTGTAAGTATGATAGGAGGTTATAAGGAGCAAAGGGGGGAGGGTATTTCGACCAAGAGGAATTCAGAAGTGGTTATCACTGTGTACTTTTCATTCTCTATATTTTTTTAGATGTGTGATTCCCATCAATAAAGATCAGATTTCCCTTTTCATTTTTGTTTTCCTCTTTGTACTAATATTAATGAGTGATTGATTTACTCTTCTTCTTATTCATACAATTATTGAGTGAGGTCTTCATTCTTTGCATTGGTGATATATAATTTGTTAATACACAATTTTTTTTTGTGAGTTTACTGTCATAAGTGTTGGAAGTATCTTTGACATGTTCATATCACATTTTTATTTTTCTCATTCATTTATCAAGCTTATTGTCTGAAATGAAGTTTCTAAGGCCACTTTTGCTGAAGTATATAGTTGGGAATGTGTATAGTAGATGAATCTAACTGTCCTTATGGTCAAATCCCCTTGACTCTAAAGCTTATCTTTCAAGTTTGAAATGTGAATTCTGTGTATGTTACCAAGCTCACCTGATTTACAGTCTAGGGTGACTCTTGGAGTGATAACACAACCAACCCAAATACATATCATCTAGTTATCGTATTTTCTCTAGATTATGATCAGAGGTCTACAATAAATGCTCATCACCAGACTTCATATTCCCTTGATTTTCACCCTTCTTCACTTCATCTTCTCTATGAAATTTGTACCTTCTTCACTTCATCTTCTCTCTGAAATTCGCACCTTGTTGTGCCAAAGGTTCACCATACCTTAAATCACTAACCTCAAGTGCATATCCACTTATTTACCCAATTCACCACTTTTTCAAATGAACCAAGCATAGTTGTATATATAGTTGTTCATGCTCAACTCTAGTTTAAGTTTAGGGCGGACTTGTGCCACAAGTTACAACTAACTTTCCCACTTACAACAACTTTGGGGGGACCAATGCATAACCACCATTGACCATCATTTTGAGTCTTCAAATTTAAACCTGGCATACCACTTATCACCAGAAAGGGCACAATGAGTTCTAACCTTCATATGATTTCAACAACCATTTGACCTATTTTTCATAAATCAATCACAGGTATGGATCAATTTATTTTGTCTCTGCGAATGTTATAGAAATTGATTTCTGTAGAGGCACTTCCTTCAAACCATTTACATATGACCATCTACGTAAAACCATGAGCTTATTAATTTAAGTGATGTTCACAGCACCTCATGGCTTATGTGTTCGTAACCCATGACCGAGGATTGCAACCTAGTCCTCTGGACTTCGGCCTTCGGGTGATTTCTCTCTCATCCAATCTTTCAGAGTTTCAACTTCCCGAAGTGGTTACCTATCGCAAGGATTGATCCAATGGTTTGTGTGATTCCCATAACCAAATCAACTGTCTAGATCCAATCCTTGCTTATCCTTTTACTGCTTAATCTAGAAGCTATGAATTAATCAAAGGTTGAGATGGACAACCATTATTTATTTCAGGACTTCGAGACTCTGGGGCTTCAGAGGTCCAAGCAATTTCTGCTCCAATTTCCACCGTAGTTGGTCAGCACTAAAGTGGTCAACATGGGAGTGCTTACGTTATCTTTCCACTACGTTTTGATCTAATGATCATGTGAGAATCCAGAGGATCTTAGATCAACGACCATGATTAACTTTGACCTTCGACGCATTGGGTAGGAGTTGTTAGGAGGAACTGGAAATTCCCGAAGGACATACTCCCGAAGTGATGTATCTTATTGACGTCACCGTTGATGTGGCATTGGATGAGTGGTTGTCACATGTCACCTAGATTCGTGACTTATGTAACCTAAAGTGCCATCTGGACCTAGACATTTGTCACCATCTAATTGCACCACGTTTCCTTGTTGACGTGGATCTCCTGATGTGTCACATGTATTCCTCTTAGATCTAATGGTCATAGATTCCTATGAATCCTTGATCCAAAAAATCTGATCAGTTCTTATATCAATGGTCCAAATTCATTTCAGCCTTCGGGACTTCAGGCCTTTGCAATCATTCAACCTTTCGGAGTGCATTTCTCCAAAGTGTGTATATTATATCGGGCAGTCGTGTTTTATTTGCATGATGAACATTTCTCGTTCATTTCAGAACTTCGACATTTTGGGGCTCTCACCTTTGCAGTATTCCAATTCCTCCAGAGAAAATACCACCAAAGTACGTATTATATATTTACTCATAGATCAGACGGTTATATCTTAATATGTGGTTGAGTGGATGGTATGTGCAACCTCAACATGACATTTTTTTAATGGCCTTCTCATTGTGAGATTTTTAGGATCTCGACCATGAATCTTCCTTCTCGACGAACGGTCAGATATTACTTCAGAGCTTTGGCTCTCCAGGACTCCTAGTTACTAGAACTCGGAGGTAGTTCAATCCCTCTGAAGTGTTTACCTACTGAATAATTCATAAGGTTGTGGTTATCGCTTGTTGTCAGTTGTTTAGTACACCTTACACTATGCTTCCACTACACTTGATCTAGCAATCGAGAATGCTCCCAGAGTAGATCGACTATCATGGATGATTGTAGAGTCCCAACTAGAACAACATTTAAAACCGTCATCGATTTCTGCAATGGAAACTTCTCATTGGTAGTGGAACTGATGCCAACCATTGATATTGTTGAATCTACAAATTGACGGTCTAGGAATATTTTGGAGGTTAAACATGCATGGATGTTAGTTCTACCTCCAATATTTGCAACTTCTCTCCACCGTAGATCTTACTTATGTTGATCCGATGGTAAAGACTTAATCGGGTGTTGATCTGACGGTCCTTCTCTACAGTTCCCAGATCTGATGATTGTTGTAGAATTATTCTTCAAAGGTTGACTTCATCCTTCGATGGTCACGATTTGTTCTTTCCTTAGTGTAGTATTCCAGATATAAAATAGTATGCAGAACATAAATAATTAGCTAGAAATGGAAGAGAAACAACCATAACAATACCAGAATAATACCAGAATAACACTATAAAGGGAACTTTGATTACTGAGAGAAATGTTCACTTGCCTCTTCGAGGGGGAAACCTCCAACAGAGCAGAGCTCTATTACAATAGCATCCAAGACAAAACTTCGCATACCCTCTATTCCTATTTATACTAAATCTATATATCCAAAAGAACAATCTAGAGGAAGATCCTTCTAGAAGTGGAAGCTTTTATTAGGTCTCCTTACATTTGACTTATTCCTCCTTATTGTTAAGACTTATTAATATTGACCTTTATAACATGGAAATATATTATTCTACCCAATTGAGGGGTTAGGTAGGGCAGGTCCCTAACATTCCCTCCCCCTTGACATCAGCCTTGTCCTCGAGGCTTGAGATGAGGAAATTGTTGCAGAATGTTAGCGGGCTCCCAGGTGGTATATGTTGGAGTTGTATATTTCCACTAGACTAAAAATTCCTTGATGGTATGTTGATGAAGACGATTCTCTCACTGGTCCAAAACTGCTTGTGGTTGCAACCAGATGGATCCTTCTTCATCCAACTTAGAAAGGTTGGTTTGAGTTTGGAACTTAGTTCCAATCACCTTCTTTAAGCAGGAGACATGAAAAAAAGGATGGATCTTAGAATCACTAGGAAAATATAACTGATAGGCCACCTGTCTAGCGAAATTGAGAAATGTATAAGGACCATAAAATTTGGGCGCCAGTTTCTGACAATGTTCGACCTTGAGTGAATTTTTCTTATAAGGTTGCAGTCAAAGAAATACCTGGTCTCCTTTAGAAAATGGATGTTATGAGCAACCTTGATCGGCATGTTGCTTCATGTGATTCTGATCCATGACCAAATTATCTTTGAGGGTACAAAGAATAGCCTCACAAACTATAAGTTTTTGGTCAACTACCTGGACCTTCGATACACCTAGAATGTAGGAGAGAATGGAAGGTGGATTTTCTCCATGGACTACTTCAAAAGGAGTCATGCGAGTAGTTGTATGGTAAGAAGTGTTGTACCACCTTTCAGCTAATGGTAGCCATTGAGCCCATTGATTTTTCCTTTTAGAGGAAAAACACCTCAAATAAGTCTCCAAACACTTATTGACGACTTCAGTTTGACCATCAGTATGGGGATGATAGGCAGTGTTGTGATGCAATTGGGTTCCCTGAAGTCTGAATAGTTCTTTCCAAAAATTGTTGGTGAAAGTGGGATCTCGATCAGAAACAATAGAATGAGGCATGCCATGAAGCTTGAAGATATGATCCATGAAAATTTGAGCCACAATGGATGCGGTAAATGGGTGTTGAAGAGCACAAAAATGAGCATACATGGACAGATGATCCACGACCACCATTATGACTAACTTATTTCCTTATTTAGGTAATCCCACAATAAAATCCATAGATATGTCCCTCCAAATAGCAGGTGGAATCGAAAGAGGGTGTAGTGTGCCAAGATGTTTCATGGTTTCTCCTTTGTTGCACTGACAAACATCACAATCTACTACAAAAGTGTGAACGTCCTTTTTCATACCATCCTAGAAAAAAGAACATTTGACCCGGTCATAGATTTTGGTAAACCCTGAATGTGCAGGTGTGGGAGTAGCATGAAGCTTAGAAAGCACCGTGGATTTAATTTGTGACAGTTTACTTAAATACAAATGAACTTTGTAGCGAAATGCATCATTGTGCCAAGAGTACCTTGGGGAAACTGAAGAGTTGCCTTGCAATTGTTGGATCAGATGCAATATTTTAGGATCATGTAGCCATTCTTGGTGTACAACTTGGAGCCAATCTGGTACAATGAAGGAGAGGGAGAAAAGGGACCCTTCATCTTCATATTTCCGAGAAAGAGTGTCAACAACCACATTTTATTGTCCTTTCTTTTAAATGATATCATAATCATAACCAAAGAGCTTAGTTACCCATTTTTGTTGCTCTTGGGAGGAAGGTCGTTGCTCCAAAAAATACTTGAGGCTTTGATGATCTGTCTTAATTTCAAAGTGCTTCTCCAGGAGATAAGGGAACCAGAGATCTATTGCATGCAGAATAGCTAGCATTTCCTTTTCATAGATTGATTGGCCTAAATGGTGTTTTGAAAATTGTTTTTTGGTAAAGGCCAAAGTTTTGCCTTCATACATAATGACTGCTCCAATTCCTCTTCCTGAGGCATCACATTCTGGGACAAAGGTCTTTGTGAAGTTAGGAAGGGACAAGACCAGATTAGTACACATAACTTCCTTCAAATCTTGAAAATCTTGATCCGATGCAAGAGTCCAAGTGAAAGAATTATTTTTAAGGAGAGCAGTGAGAGGGGCCAAAATCTTCCCATAATTCTAAACAAACTTGCAATAATATCTTGTTAAACCCAAAAAACCATGCAAGCTTTTGATAGTCTTGGGGCGAGGACAATCCTACATTGCTTCAAGCTTTTTAGGATCCACCCGGATACCAGCCTGGCCAACAATATGACCCAATTACTCTACTTCTGAGGCACGAAAGGAACATTTAGAGCATTTGAGGAAAAGTTGGCATTAAGAGAGTAGATGGAGAATTTTATCCACATGGGCAAGATGGGATTGCCAAGTTTTGCTATAGATGAGATATCATCAAATAAAACTAAGACAAAATGATGGAGAAAAGGATGGAAGACATTATTCATGAAGATTTGGAAGGTGGAGGGTGAATTACACAAGCCAAAGGGCATGACCAAAAACTCATAGTGACCTTCATGAGTGCGAAAGGCATTCTTGGGTATGTCATCTTCTTGCATACGTATCTGGTGGTAGCCAGAATGCATATCAAGTTTAGTGAAGTACTGAGCACCACTCAGATCATCTAAGAGATCATCAATGACAAGAATGGGAAACGTGTCCTTGATGGTGAGTTTAATGAGGTCACAAAAGTCAAGACATATACACCAAGTACCTTATTTTTTAAGTACCATGACCACAGGGGAAGAATAAGGGCTAGTACTAGGGCGGGTAACACCTACTTGGAGCAATTCTTGCACTATTTTCTCAATTTCATTATTTTCGGAAAAAGGATGACGATAAGGGCGAACATTGGGAGGAAGACTACTAGGAACAAGGGGAATGGAATGATATGAACACCACGAGAAGGAAAAAGTCCCTGGGGGATAGAAAAAATAGCTTGATGTGTGGAAAGGATAGCTTGGAGGTTAGGATGCACAGAGGGTGTCTCAATGACTTGAATATAATGGATTTGAGCAATAATATCGGAGTGTCCTTTATTGAGGATATTTTCCATGAAATGAGAACTAATGATCTTAGGAGAACTAGTTGTAATACCTTGGAATTGATACCTTTTTCCCTCATGTTGGAATTGCATGGTTAATTCCTTAAAATCCATAAGAATGAGACCCAAAGTGCCTAACCATTCAACACCTAGCACAATGTCACAACCGCCCATGTCAATGGAAAACATATGATATTTCAGGTGGTAATGTCCAATTTGAAGATGACCATTTTAACAATGCCCACCACATTTCATGGACCCACCATTGGCTATCATAATTTGAAAATTATTGACAACATGAATATAGCAATTGGTTTCCTGGGCAATTTGATGACGAATAAAATTGTGGGTGCTACCACTATCAACAAGGATGATGACCTTATTGTTCTTAATATAGCCAATGAGCTTGAGGGTTTGTGGGGTAGAGAAGCCAGTAAGGGCATGCAAGGAAATAAGTGGGTCAACTTCAGGTGGGTCAGCAGGCTCCTGGGTAGCATCGGAAAGGGAGGGCTCATCAACAAGGGGAACTAGCATATCATCTTTGGGAACATCTTCGTAAATGGCCATAAAAAGTTTTTGTTCCTTACACGTTATCCCCAGAAAATATTTTTCATCACAATTATAGCAAAGACCCTTCAGTTTCCATTCAACCATTTCATCCCTAGTTAGTTTATGGACCTTGAGGGGAGTGACAGGGGGGTTAGGATTAGTGGTTCGAGGGTGAGGAACAAAAGAGGGTTTTTTTTTCTAGGAAAAAACAACTTGTTGGGCCTCTTTAGCACGTGTAGTGGATTCCAACCAAGTATGAGGATGGGCCATGAGAACCTAGGATCGAATTTCATCCTTGAGGCCACTAATAAAGCATTCACAGAAGAATGCATATGACATGCCCTTTGTTTGAAAGGTTAAATGCTCAAAAGCAGTGATAAAGTCTTCCATTATGCCTGATTGTTTCAACTTGGTCAAACAATTGAGATAGTGGGTATCAGTCTCAAAGCGAGCATAGAGCTCTGCAACAAAATGGATCCAGGCAATATACCCCTGACATGAATTTTTATGCCATTGCCACTATTTCTAGTGTTCAGGATCTAGATAGAGGACATTGTAGCGAATTTTGGCCAACTCGTCAGTAATACCATGAAGAGAAAAATAATGTGTCATTTCAGTGACCCAACCCGTAGGATCAGAGCCATCAAATTTATTGACCTCTACGTGAGGAAGACATGGTTCATGATGAAAGGAGTTGGATTGAAAATGCAGACACTGAGAGGAATCAACAATTGATTGATAGCAGACTAGAGGGCAGTAAATTGGGTTGTGAATTTGGCTTCCATGGTGTCAAATTTGTGCTCTACTTTTTCAATGTGGGAATTGGTAGAGCCAATCTCAAATGTCATTTGTTCGATGGAGGTATGGGCTTGATTGATGGAATCTTGGATTTCTTGGTTGAGATTGGTGTCCATTTGGATAGGGGAAGTGCAGGTAAGGAAAAATGGGTGGGTGGGACCACAAAAAATGACTTATAAGTGATAGGAAACACGATGATCAGTGCAATAAGGGAAATATAATGGAATAGGTGGAAAAATAGGGAAATTGGAAAGGGCTCGGGTTCACCGAAATAAAAATGATTAAAAATGAAGGGTATGGATGTGATCAGGGAGAAAAGGGGAATCCAATGGAAATGGTCCCAAATAAGTGTGCTGGAAAGACCACTATTCTCTTTTTTTATTATTCCTATGGAGTTATACTTCGTCCTGAAGAATACTACAGTGAAAAAATGACCAAATGCTTAACAGGAAGAAATGTGTAGTAATTTTGCAACCCGAATGCAGAAGCCATAGTTGTGCAGCATTAGATTTTGTTTCCGTCCCAAGGGTTAGGGTATTCAAGGGTTCTATATACAAGGGTTTTCCCTTTGCTATATCTTTTTGATATATGTACGAGGTCCAATAGTAGTACTCGGCCCAATATCTCAAGGCACCAACTAAGGAGGCTAGTTCATTCCCTTAGCCATACTACCCGACTACAAAGGTACTAGAGAGTATATTCTCGAGTGTTGTTCTCGGTGGCACTATAGAAGTCAGGCGACAGATCGATTTATCTATGGAGGGATTCAGTAGATATAAGTCAATCTGTATATAGGTGTTGTCTAATGCGCTACCACTCGAAGGGGTAGCAATAGGGAATACAAGGGTACCAACAGATGTGTGCTTAAGTACCACTTGTATTTCCTGCATGTATGAATCCTTAACTGCGGGTTTATGCACATAACGATAGATCTATGTAGTGTTAAGACGTTGGAATACGTCTCTACCCTTAAAAAAATTAACCCACAATTTTATGTTGAGGAAGGTGCTCTGATACCACTTGTAGTATTCCAGATATAAAATAGTATGCACAACAAAAATAATTAGATAGAAATGGAAGAGAAACAATGATATAACCATAAAAATACCACAATAATACCAGAATAATACCATAATAACACCAGAAAGATCTCTTTGATTACTGAGAGCAATGTTCACTTGCCTCTTCGAGGGGGAAACTTCTAGCAAAGCAGAGCTCTATTACAATAATATCCAAGACAAAACTTATCATACCCTCTATTCCTATTTATACTAAATCTATCTATCCAAAAGAACAATCTAGAGGAAGATCCTTCTAGAAGTGGAAGCTTCTATTAGGTCTTCTTACATTTTACTTATTCCTCCTTATTGCTAGGTCTTATTAATAGTGACCTCTATTATTATACCCACTTGAAGGGTTAGGTAGGTTAGGTATCTAACACTTAAATCGATGGATCTTGTATCTTTCTTATCTTCTGAGTTTTTATTAATGTTCTTCTGTGCCCTATTTTTCATCAATGACAATTCATCATAACAACTCATCATCACATATAATGACTTCGATTGTTGATAGCAATGACAAGACATCAATGATAATATGTCCAATAGAAGGTCACTAAAGGATCACTGGTGATAGCAAAAGAAGAGAAGGTAGGTACATTGTATTTATGTACTGGTAATATTGACTCTTCTATCTCTTTAGCTTCTAAAGGAGTGGATACAACATTGTGGCAATATAGTCTTAGACACATGAATGAGAAGGGGATGCAGATACTTCACAAAATAAATTTGTTTCCATATCTTAAACAAATTGGTTTGGATTGTTGTGAGCATTGTGTTTATGGAAAACATAAGAAGGTCGGACAACAGATTTCTCAGAGTCGAAAAAGAAAAGAAGAGTGAAAGGTTAGAGCTTGTGCATATAGATGTATGGTGGCGAGCTCAGGTAGCATCTCTTGGTGGATCTCATTATTATGTTACTTATATTGATGATGCAACTAGAAAAACTTAGGTTTATTGCATTCGACAAAAATATGATTTTTTTGATACTTTTAGGAAATGGAAATATTAGTTGAGAAAGAGACAGGAAAAAAGTTGAAGTGTCTCAAATCAGACAATGGAGGTGAATATTGCAGCAAGGAGTTTGATGATTATTTTTCATACCATGGGATTCGTAGAGAGAGTACAGTTCCAAAAACACCACAAGAAAATGGTGCATCAAAAAAGATGAACTGGACAATCATGGAGCGTGCAAGGAGTATGAGATTACATGTGGGTTTTCCCTTATAGTTATGGGAAGATGTTATAGATAGTGTTGCTTACTTAATAAACATAAGATCTTCAAGCTCTTTGGATGGTGGAATTCCATAGGAGGCATGGACAGGTAAAAAGGTAAACTGTTCCTTTTTTAAGACTTTCAGTTGTGAAGCATGTGTCCATATTGATAAAGAAAATAGAACAAAGCTTGAGGAAAAATCCAAGAAGTGTACCTTTATTGGATATGATGTTAATGATTTTGGTTATCGCTTATGGGATTATGAAAATCACAAAATCAATAGGAGTAGAGATGTAAGATTCAATGAGAAGGTCATGTACAAAGATCATTTGCAAAGAAAGATACAAGAAAAATAAAAAAATACACAGTGCTTGATGAGATTACTGAAAAAGAAATTCCAAAGGTACCAAAAAATCAAAATGTACAACAGCAGGAGAAACAAGTACCTCAAACTCCTACAAGTGTTGTTAAAATATCTACCAGGCTAAGTAGACCCCCTAAACGATACTCTCGTTCATTGTATTATTTATTGTTGATTGATTCTAGTGAACCAGAATGTTATGAAGAGGCAATGCAGGTAGACACCAAAAAGAAGTGGGAGCAAGGTATGAAAGAGGAAATGGATTCCCCTGTAAATAACCAAACTTGGGATTTGGTTCAGTTTCCTACAGGAAAAAGAGCATTTCATAATAAATGGGTTTACAAGTTGAAGGAAGAAGATGGAGGAAAAAAGTGGTATAAGGCTAGACTTGTTGTAAAGGGGTTTTCACAAAGAAAGGTATATATTTTGATAAAATATTTTCTCTTGTTGTTAAAATGACTTCAATTAGGAATATTTTAAGTCTTGTGGTAGTAGATTATTTGCATCTTGAACGGTTAGATGTAAAAACAAATTTTCTCCATGGCGATTTGGAGGAAGAGATTTATATGCACCAACCATAGGGGTATGAGGTCAAAGGGAAGGATAATTTGGTATGCAGGTTGAAGAAGAGATTGTATGGCCTAAAGAAATCTCTAAGATAGTGGTATTTGAAGTTTGATATGTTTATAACAGAACAAGATTATAGTAGATGTCATTTTGATCACTCTGTTTATTTTAAAAGGCTAGAAAATGGAAGCTATATTATCTTTCTATTGTATGTAGATGGCATGTTTGTTGCAGGGTCTAATATGCAGGACATAAATGTGCTCAATAATAAATTAGCTAATTCATTTGTGATGAAGGATTTGGGTGCTGCAAAGAAAATCCTTGGTATGAGAATAACAAGAGACAGGAAAAATCACAAATTGACATTGTCTTAGGGTGAGTACATAGGGAAGGTGTTGGAGAGGTTTAGAATGCAGAATGAAAAACTAGTTAGTACACCTTTGGCCAACCATTTCAAATTAACTAAGGAAATGTGTCCCAAGACACCGGAGGAGATAGAATACATGTCCAGGGTCCCTTATTCATCAACAATTGGCAGCTTGATGTATGTGATGGTTTGCACAAGACCAGATATTTCACATGCAGTGGGAGTTGTGAGAAGGTATATGAACAATCTAGGTAAAGAATATTGGGAGGAAGTAAAGTAGATTCTCAAGTATTTGAGAGGTACTGCTACTCATGCATTATGTGTTGGAGGTTCATACATTGTTCTATAGGGATATGTTGATTCAAATATGGAAGGTGATAAAGATAGAAGGAGGAGCACCACAGGGCATGTTTTTACTGTAGGTGGAACAACAGTAAGTTGGATTTCAAAACTGCAAAAGGTTGTTGCACTTTCAACAATAGAGGCAGAGTAAATTTTTTCTACAGAGGATAGTAAAGAGATGATTTGGTTACAAAGGTTTATGGTGGAATTGGGAAAGAAGCAGGACAATAGCAGGTTGTATTGTGACAATGAGAATGCCATTCATCTTGAAATTAACTAAACCTTCCATTCGAAGACTAAGCATATACAAATCAGGTACCAATTCATACGATCCATCTTGGAAGATAGACATATGAAGTTGCAAAAGATACAGACTAGCCAGAATACTGCAGAGATGTTAACAAAGGGAGTAACCAGGGAGAAACTGAGTTCTTTCTCAGTTTCAGTTGGTCTTCAAGCATAAATATGAAGATGAGAATTTTTTTAGGTCCAATAAGGATCATAGTCCAGAAGATACATCAGTGGTGGAGTTATTGAGATCAGTCTACAAGTGGGAGATTGTTGGTTGTGGAGCCTGATTATCTTCCTGGTTTATAGGTCTTTGTTTTCAGCCGTGTTTATACCCCATGAAGAATTTACACCCCAGAAGAATGTACACTCCTCCACACAGGGGAGTGCAGGGGGGATTTCCCCTCTTGCGGAGTCTGAGGGAAAGCGGACCCCCGGCGGGGGTTCGGGGATGAAGCCCCTGAAGGAAAAACTACCTTGTAAATGTATATTGTAATTTCATAGTAAATTTGGATTGTTCATTATAAGGTCATAGATCTAATGGTAGAAGTTATGTTAGGGTTTTTTTCCCTAGAAGGCAACCCTCTTTTATGAGGAAAATGTATTGTGGCTATGTATCATTGCGAATATTGTATTCTAAGTAAAGATATTGTGAGAGAAAGAAGAGGAAGTTGCAGTGGGTGTTTTTTTAGAAAAACGAGATCGTGAAGCAATAAAATAAAACAAATGCAGAAATAAAACATAGAAGATACACAATACAATAGAGACACAGATATATGTGGTTCACCCAGTGTGGGATACATCCACCAGAGAAATTTCTAGGTCCTTCCTTTATTATTATCTAAAAAATGAAGGGATACAACCTACAACACACCCATTGTAACTTCCTCTTCTTTATCTCATAGTCTCCCCTCTCAAAATACAATATTTTCCATGATCCCTAGCTGCAATACATTTCCCTCATAAAAGAGTGTTGTCTTTTAGGGAAAAAAACCCTAACATAACTTATATCGTCAGATATGCGACCTTATAAAGAATAGTTCAGATTTACTATGAAATTACAATATACATTTACAAGGCAATCTTTCCTTTAGGGGCTTCGCCCCCAAAACCCCGCCGAGGGCCCACTTGCCCCCGGACCCCGCGGGCGGGGAAATCCCCCACCTGCATTCCCCCGCGTGGATGGTTGTATAGTCTTCCAGGGTGTAAAGTCTTCATGGGGTATAAAACGGCTGAAAACAAATACTTCTGAATTGGGAAGATAATCGGGCTCCATAACCAACAATCTCCCACTTGGAGACTGATCTCAACAACTCCACCATTGTTGTATCTGTTGGACTATGATACTTCTTGGACCTGAAAATTTTCTCATCTTTACCTTCATGCTTGAAGACCAAATGAAACTGATCAGAAATCCAATTTCTCCCTGGTTACTCATTTTGTTAACATGTCTACAGGATACTGGATAGTGTGTATCTTTTACAACTTCAAATGTCCATCTTCCAAAACGGATCGTATGAAATGGTACCTCAGTTGTATATTCTTAGTCTTTAAATGAAAGGATGATTTATTTTCAAGATGAATGGCACTCTCATTGTCACAGTACAACCTGCTATTCTCCTGCTTCTTTCCCAATTCCTCCATAAACCTTTGTAACCAAATCATTTCTTTACTAGCTTCTGTAGCAACAACATACTTTGCTTATGTTGTTGAACGTGCAACAACATTTTGCTGTTTTGAAATCCAACTTATTTTTGTTCCACCTATAGTAAAAACATACCCTATGGTGTTCCTCCTGCTATCTTTATTACCTTCCATATTTGAATCAACATATCCATGTAGAACAGTGTCTAAACCTCCAAAACATAATGCATGAGTAGCAGTACCTATCAAGTACCTGAGAATCCAATTTACCGCCTCCCAATGTTCTTTACCTGGATTGTTCATATACCTTCTCACAACTCCCATTGCATGTGCAATATCTGTTCTTGTGCAACCAACGCATAGATCAAGCTTCCAACTACTGATGAATAAGGGACCCTGGACATGTATTCTATCACCTCTTGTGTCTTGGGAATAATTTCCTTAGTTAATTTGAAATGGTTGGCCAAAGGTGTACTAATTGGTTTTTCATTTTTCATTCTAAACCTCTCCAACACCTTCTCTA
>JZKD02S1674011.1:60270-76059 GCA_000966675.3 Picea glauca
ACCCATTGAGTGTGCCTAACAGGAAAAATTATTTTAGCATTAAAGAGCTTTTTCAATTCTTTTTGAACGGTCGGTTCTAGTTTAGGGTGCATCTTCCTCAGTTTATGTTGGAAGGGTAAGGTTCGGGGCTTCATCGGGATGACATGTTGTATGATATTAGGGTCGAAAGTTTTAAGATCATCATACGTCCATGCAAAGACATCTTTAAATTCCTTAAATAATTTAACAAATGCATCTTTTTCTTGTCGAGAACATCCCAAGCCTAGGTTAATGCATTGAGGATTTTCATTAGTTCCTAAGTTCACGTTTTCATAAGACAACGAGGAACTATTGGTTTTACAGTTGACCATCTTTTTAAATTTATCTTCAAAATCATAAAACTTCTCTAATCTAACTATAGATTTGGGTATGGAATTTACCATGTCCGACAGAGCTTCAGAAGATTTCGAATCAGGTATTACCGTAAAATCATGCAAATTGTCGTCGTGCATGCGTTCATCTATCACCGTGCCTTGAAAGGTTTCTTCCATGTGCAGAAAGTTGATAATTTGTTGATCATCGTCAAATACTCACCAGTTCGTGATATTGTCAGGAACAGATGGTCGAAACAATAGCTCAATGGAGAATGCGTCTAGAGACAAGCCTTCTGCAGGAAGAAGTTTAGAAGCTACATTAGCCAATAGATCTTCTTCAGCATTATTTAATCTAGGAATGGAATTTATATTAAAAGCAGAAAATTTATTCATTAAACTCCATACCTCAGACTGGTAGCTCTTGAGATGCGGAGAGAGACAGTGGATGGAATCTCTTACCTGTCTAACCACTATTTCAGAGTCGCCAAATACAACCAGGTTTTGAATGTTCATATCTAGAGCTTTTCTGAGACCTTGCAGTAAAGCCTCATATTCTGCAGTATTATTAGTACATCCAAATTCTAGTCTACATGCAATTAATGTCTTGTTACCTGCCGGATCGATAATGATGCAGCCTGCACCAGCTCCTTCTTTAGACTTAGACCCATCGAAATATAGAGACCAAATTTGATTTCCATCAGGCACATGGGATCGTTGCGTAGAAGCTATTGGTTGCATACATGCTACAATCTCGGACTGTTGTTCTGGATTAATGATAGGTGAATCCTCGGCCATGAAATTGTCGAAGAAGGTGTCCATCCCTTGTACTTCAGGTGAATCAACAAAAGGTGTATATGGTTCGTTAGGATCGTTCAAATCTGTGACCGTGAAATTAAGGTAACGTTCATGATTTACCCTGATCTTGTTAGGCTTTCCATTCTCTGGAAGCCATAAGTGGGACCAGTCTGTCGTGAAGTAACCATGTAGCTGCTCCGATCAGTCCCTGCTTAAAAATAGACCATACACTTCTAGAATATCCACAATGATTATATCAATAATCTGATGAACCTTGGGGTTAGACGATAATCTAATAAGTACATTCTTTATTTCGCCTATAACCTTAACATTGGTTCGATCAAGTTGTATGATTTTTAAAGTAGATGGTTCCACTTCAGCGTTAATCTTCTGGCAGACAGACCAAGGCATCACATTGGATGATGCCCCTGAGTCCACCATACAATTATGCACATTTCTATTGAAAATCTCGAAAGTTAACAAGAAAGGAGGTACATTTTTGCGAGTACTAAGAGTTTGTGTCTTTTTACTCGCAATTTCTAAAGCTACTTTATCTGCATTATTTACATTATTTACATTACTTACAGGAACTACAGGAAGGATTCCTTTATCTTGAGGATCAGGATTTTTAGTGGAAGTCTTCTAAGGGACTTTGTTTTGCACAACCTTGTTACCACTTGAATTACCATTCCTGTCGTTCTCTGAAATATTTTGCAACATTTTTTGTAACAAAAATAGAAACTTCAACAACTCATAAATAGAAATGTTAGCCCTTAACTTTTTAAGATCTTCAACAACATCATAATCTAATTTGGGGCTCACATTATTCTGTTTAGTCTCAACTGATTTAGATTTCTTTGGAGGCGAAGTTGTAGTGTTTTCAGTAGAAGGTTTGTTTGTTGTCTTACTCCTAGTATTATAAGGGTCAATTGTCTCGAAGTTAGCTTGAAAGATGCTATCCGAGAAATGTCCAAAGATGTTCAAGGAAGACTCTTCTTCTTGAACTGTCTCTTGTTCAACTACCTCCTCAGGAATCTCAGGAGGCATCAAGTTCTCTTGGGCTTCTAGAATTGTTTGAAGGGCACATTGCAAACTTTCTAGATTTAGGCCTTCGGTGGTTGGATTAGGTCAGTTGGTAGGAAAAGGCTTCCGGAACGGGGGTTTGTAAGGTCCTTTAATCGAGGAAGCTTCTTCGGTTGACCTTTTCAAGTCTATAACTTGATTTGACAGTTTTTGAACAACTTTAGTTAGGTTTTCCAAATCAGAGTTTTCAGGTTGTGTTTTACTTTGAGTGGGTCTGGGGAGGATTTCAATCTTCTTCTTGGAAGAAGAACTAGTCTCAGTTTCGTTGCTAGAAGAGTCTTTAAGACTAAGTATGTCTTTTTCGATCTGACTGGCCTCTTCGAAGGCCTCTAACAACGTGGCTTTTTTAGATCGTTTAACCCAAATAGATATACTTTGATGCAAAGATTTAGTGTAGTAAGCTATTATAAGACTCTCGGCAGGCATGGAATCGGTAGGAATTTGGTTTTAAAGTGTTAAGAATCTTTGATTAAAGTCTTTAACTTCTTCTTTTGGGTTCATTCTTAAGATAGAAAGGTCCATGACTAGGACTTCCGGAGGTTTACCGTCTCCGAATTTTTCCAAAAAGCATGACTCAAACTTTTCCCAAGACACGATGGTATGGGGTTGTTGGGAAAAGTACCATGTGGATGCATTACCCTCAAAAGTATAAGGGAACAACCTATATACAACGTCTTCATGTTCGACATTACGGAGTCTAATGGCTAACATAAACTTTTTAATGTGATCTTCGGCGATCTGTTTTGAGTCAGGATCAAATTTGGGAAGCCATTTCTCCGGGTGCTTAGGTAGAGGATGTTGTGCTCCAGGTACGGCTACGGCATCCTGATCAAGCCAGGGTCTAGCAGGGTTGTTCTGATTTTCCATTGGGGTAGTGGGTGTGGAAGGATGAGAAGGGGAATCGCCTTCGTCTGACGAGTCTCCTCCAGAAAAGGAAGGAGATGATGGAGGAGGTGAAGGAGGTATCCCAGATCCTCCTGCAGCAGGATTTAAGGTTGTATCTATGGAATTCACAGTGAGGTCAGTGTCACCTAATTGTTCTCTGATATCAGAGAAGTCCAAAGGTTGACCCCACGGACGGTTTGGTTGCCTAAGACAAGCTAAGGCACTATGTGTTTTTATAAGAGATTGGCGGACAATCTCGTGTATGTCACCACCTGTAGGATTAGGGGTTGCTGGCTCAACTGTGATCTGTGGATCGTTGGTAGAAGTAGTTTATGTTTGAGGGGGAATATTATCATTTGAATGGCTTCTAGTTACTATAGGTGATCGATTTGGGGGGGGAGGATTCTTGCGACCACCTCGTGCCATTAATTAAGTTCAGGCCCTCCTTCTAGCGCCATTTGTTGATGGGCGAAATCGATCGTCCATCAACTGGAACAGTGAAACCAGTCCGGGGTTGTCTAATAACCCAAGTTGTTTGGGATGAACCACCCTGACGGGTTTAGCGGCTCCGTTAGCCGATCTAAGGTCCTAAGAAAACAACAAGAAAAACTATTCCAAACTAACTAATCTAACTAAAACTACAACAAACTAATAAACTAATCTAACTAAAACTAACTATTAAACAAACTAAACTAATCTAACTATTCTATATATACAATCTACTAACTACCACTATACTAACTACTAACTGAAATAACTATCTAACTACTAACTGAAATATAACTTATTCACAAAATGTACAATATCCACAATTTACAGATTTAAATAAAACCTGGAAAACTCACTTATATTCTGCCCTAAGACAGAGAAAGATGTTTTTGTTGATTTTATAATTTTATGACCGAGAAATAAAGCAGAAAACTAACTAAACTAAATCACTAATCTAAACTACAAATATAACTAACTAAACTACTAATAAATATATTAAACAAATAAATAACAAACTGACCTGGAAACGCTCCAGATTTGTCCTGTGTATGATGATTGTTTTAGCAGATCGGAGGGAGGAAACCCACACCGAATTGTCCAGGAGCTTCTCGTAAACGATAGATGCAGTGCTTCTTCAAGTGTTTTTACAGGACAAACAAGACATAAAAATAACAACAATCTTATGATTTATAAATCTCTACAATTAGATAAATCCGTATGCAAAGACTTATACAAAATAATTCAATTGATGAAGAAGAGAAATATGTCATTCATAAACTGAACCAAGTGATTGTTGTGGTTTTAAATTAGTGAAATAAATCAGGCATGTATCACATTAATTCAATCATATCATTTTGCAAAGGACTATGATAGCTAAAGTAGTCACTAATCAAATGCAAATTGATAAACATAAACATGAAACAAAAGATTGATATTATGAAAGAGAAAACTATAGCAGAACATCAAATTCTGTCTTAGTTTGCATTAGGAATCCATAGCCTGGTTCTCCCACAAATGAGGATGATCCTTATTACAAAAATAATAAGTATTTATAATTTTTTCCACAGGGTAAAACCTCCCTGTGGAAGTTATCAAACTGTTTACATGAAATCTGGGAAGATATCCTAAGTTTAACTAAACTAGGAAACTACAATACAACAAAGACACACAAATATCCCCTAGATTGCCCATCATGTCCCATGCAATTCGAATTCACCTGAAAAGGATAAAAAATAGACAAGTTAGCAGGATCTTTTATTAATAAAATAATAAAAATCTAATTCTATAGACTAGCTACAGAATCCTCTGATTCTGTAGCTGGTCTAAATAAAACACAGAATCAGCATTGAAATCGATTGAAAATCTTTTTAAAGAATTAAATTCAATTTAACATCCAATAGCTTATTTGAAAACAATTCACAAATTGAAATCGTTATTCCATTTTGAAATCAAGCAAGACCAATATCGATCAGCTGATTACAGAGATACGGGTACTCTGTTTTGGTTTGTTACTACAAAGTCGGGTGATAAAATCATATGGAATAGCAATGCAATCGTTTGATATCCAATCTAAATCAACATAATCAAATCGCAAGAACTTGTTATACTGTCTTATCAACAGGAGATGTGATCGAATCGAACAAGATCAATTTCAAATCGTTATGAATGTATTGTCATACGATGATCTAGGCCGTGAGCGAGTTAAACCATAACCGACTCATAACTGTCTACATACGAAATCGTAACAGGATCAATCAATTAATAACAAAGTTCATAATAGATAACCGGTCGTTTTTTATTAACCAAATGGGGCAGACAAAATCATCACGAGATCACTTCTTGAATGCATTTTGAAACAATTATTCCCTGAATTTCCTCATACGAATTCAACAGAATGAGACAAGTTGAACTGAGTTAACAATTTCGTTTGAGAACAGAGTTGTAATCAAATCTATTTTTAATACGAATGCAATTCATAAAACCAATCAAACTAACTAAAGATACCGCTATCCAATCAAGCGAATCAAACGGCAGAGGTTTAACAAAGTTGTCGTGGATTAAAACTGTTGCATGATTCGAGCATGAATATTATTCACACAGGATTAAAGTGAAAGTGTTGTTTTCAGGAAAACAGAGTTATTTTTCCTAACTTGGAAACGATCGAATATAGAACATGGCATGAGACAGTATCGTAACAACAAAATTTATTGAAATCGTTTACCAATCACAGCATATGAATCATAACGAAATCAAATACAAACTTGATCGTACTCTAAATTGATCATGAAAAACTTCCTGTTCGGAGTGGATACAAAACGAATTGAATTGAAAGTGAATCATCAACTTCGTTAACTCAATCAAGCAAACCATGAAATCAAATCCAAACGAGAACCATTCAAATTGAATAAAAATCTATAGATGGCTATACTGGGAATGATCAGATCATATATTCAAAATGAAATTTCGTTTATTTTTAGCAAAGCGAAATGTATACAGGATTAACACATTATGAGAAAACCATTTCGAAATACAAACAGAGCTATTTGGGAACCAAATCCCAAATACTATATTACTCATGGTGACTCACAAAACTTAAAACGATATCAAAATCATACCTGTACAACGACGAGACGGTTTGGTCATGCCAATTTGGAGTTGATAACGGTTGTGGCTGATTCAACATTCTTGAAAAGGATGGAGCCAGTCATCTTCTTCTTCTTATCAGTTGCTTGGAGCTTGTCTCTTTGATTGGTCAATACTACAATTTGATCTTCCAGTGATTGAATTTTCGATTGGAGTAGGGGAACATCAATGTAGTATCGTTCCAACCATAAATCGCATTGTTCACAGGACGGCTGTGTGGGTTTTGAAAGAGAAGCCGAGGGTTTGGACATGTGGTTGAAGGTTTCATTAGGAAACTTAATACCAGGGTAGTCAGGGTTATCTTTTAGGCAAGGGGGAAGATTTGTTACGAAATCATAAGGTGGTTCAGGGCATAAACCCTGCGAGTAAGGATACTCATCGGCTAAACAACGTTCTATGTCAGAGTCAGAATCCTCACTTAGTACGTTAGGCTTTGACTCAGCAGAGGGTTTAGGTTTGTTCCTGGTCATCCTTGAAATAATTCATGCGTTCTTTTTACCCTTGGAATTAGCAGTAGGGTTTGCCTTAGGATTTTTGCTTACAGGTTTTTCAATAGACTTGGCCTTCTCAGTTCCAATGTCTGGTAAGTCAATAGGAGGGTTGACCGAAGGCTTAGGGGTAGGCAATAGGATATGAAAGGGCATGGGTGGTCCAGCCTTGACTTCACTCACCACAGGCTTGTCAACCTGTATAGGGTTCGGGTCCTCGAAACCATTCCGAGCAACGAAAGCTCTCCAAATATCACCATGTAAACTCAAGTGATAAACAACGATAAGTTTAATAAGCCCATGGTGGAACACGCTGCTGTCATCCTTCTGCCTTTTAAACCTTTTTGACATTTTATATAAGTTGCGTTGAAAGTAGAAAGGCATGTTTACCGGGTACCCTATAAAATTCATTAGCAAACGCAGGTTGTAGAGAAACACAAGTCCGTATTGACCTTCACAGGTCACGAACTGCTTGACTAGCATCAAAAGGTCATGCCATCGTGGTTTGAGCATAGATATGGGCATACCTCTGTCACAAGAGGTGACTTTGCGCGAGAGAAACAGCAGCGACCATGGAACCTCTTCTACCTTACAATTTTTGAACCAACGTTGTCCTGTGGCAGGTAACCCTATAGAAGAACTGATAAATCCCTCATCGATTTCTATCTGGATATCACCCACCTTGGCTCTACAGCCATCGAAATTTAAAGCGAATTGTTGTGTTACGCATAGGTTAAAACCCTCAAATCTATGCACGAAGGCGAGCCAACTGTTAGCCTCTAGGTCCTTCCGGGCATTGTCAAACATTAACAAGGCTTGGTTGTCGTTCGGCTCTATCTGCATGACTGGTGCCATGGAGACGAGCACATGGTAAGCCGAGGGTTTGTATCATAACACACACAGGGGTAGAGCTACCCGAGCTAACAGAAGTGAATGGGGATAAGGGACAGGCATAAATGCCATCGTGTGAAGGTGGTGGAGTCTTCCATGCATAATATTTATTACCAAAGTACAACTGTCGTCTATCATAGCTGTTCAACCCACTATAGCATAGTTCAAAAAATCATGTTGCTTGGCTAACCAATGAAACAATGGTAAGTGTATAAACAACGCGTGCAATCAAAACGTTATGTCATAGTGTTTAAATCATCAAATACTCAATTTGAAACCAAAACCAAATAATTAACCATGCACCAATGTTTCACTCATATTAATCGTTTAACCAATGTGCCAATGGGTATTCATATAACCGACAAGCCAATAGTTATGAAAACATTAACATAAGGATTATATCAAAAGACATATATATAAAAAAATTAATCATAACCCCTATGCATTTTCATGAAATCA
Source organism: Picea glauca (assembly GCA_000966675.3). NCBI lineage: Eukaryota > Viridiplantae > Streptophyta > Pinopsida > Pinales > Pinaceae > Picea > Picea glauca. The sequence continues at coordinate 68,357 of JZKD02S1674011.1, forward strand.
ATGGTCAGGTGGGTCGAATAAAATGCGAGTCCAAATGCTAAATGCCTTACAACCTCAATAAAACCAAATTACACAATCAATCGAAGTATGAGTACCTGCCAGTCATACAATGACAAATAAAAGGTAAGCGCAATAGGCATATCGACAAAAGAGATATTGGCAATTCAAATAATGACTTCAATGCGACTTCGAAAGGCAAAGTTTTCACGCTTACAGTCATGAAAACAAAATGGAGGCAAATGTGCAAATGTCGCAAGAAATGAAAATGTCATTCATTAGAAAATTGCGACGAAAAAATGATGTTTGCAAAACATTGGTGTAGGCATCTTATAAGATACTAGAAAAAAGTGTATTGGCTGCCAACAAATACTTCTTCAAAAACTATCTTCCCTTTCCTTGCTCATACAGGTACTTAGCCTTCCTAATGGTCTCTGTCAAATTTGTGAGCTCATCATATTGAATATTTTCTTTATAAAATGATGGCAGTCCACTCAAAAATATTTGTATCTTCACCTTCTCATCCTTGATAAACCCCACATGCTTCAACAATCCCAATAATTGATTTTCATATTCTCCCATGGTCATGCTCCCCAACCTGAGTTCAAAGAACTGTTGCATTTTCTTGTCATATAAGTGCTCTAAAATATACTCCTTCTGAAAATATCTCTTGAACTGCTTCCAATTAATCCTACTCTCATTAATGTGCTCAACTTACTTCAACCAATCCCACCACATAACAATTTTTCCATGCAAATGGTATGTGGCAATTATGGCCTCTAGGTTATATGAGTAGTTGTACAACTAAAAATATTTCTTTATTCCAAAAAACCATGATTTAACATCATATTCTCTTTAGCTTTCACCATCAAGGGATGGTGGTTTAAGCTTCCTCAGTTCTCCTTACAAACTGTCCAATTCATGTCTTCTTCTTTGGTGCCTAACATGAGACAATTTTGGATACTACTTATTGGTTCTTAAAACACACAAAATTTATGTGTTGAGTAAGGAGGTGAGTGATGTCTATGAGTTCTTCTAGCACTTCTTGAATGATCCTATATTCTATAGTTAACTCTTCTTTAATGATGTATTCCTTCTTCCTCCTCTCTTGAATCGGATCCATTATTTGCGTGCCTCTGCAACTGATTTAGGATTTGAATCATTTGAGAATTTATTTTATTTGTTTCACTCATCATCTTCTCATTTTATGCTTTGTAACTCTGCAATTCTATTATCAAGCTTCTCATAGTCTCTATTAATGATTATGGCTCCATTATGCTCTTGTGTCCATTAGATTATGTCTTTGCATTACCAACAATGATATTTACCTTCGACTTCTCTCTCACTATTGAATACTCCCTCTCCTTCATCCATGTCCCAAATCTACATTCTTCGCTTGAACTGATATATTTATATCCCCTAATTCTGCAAAATGTGAAAGCAACCATTTTTGTTAGAATTATGCATAATATATAAATTTTATCAATTAATGCTACATGTCCCTTTTATACTTAGTTCATGAAGAATTATATCACAAATCTCCCAATTATACTAATTCCAATTTATTCTCCTCGAAATCACATTTCCAATGACTATTCCTATGCTTCAATCTGATCCTTGAGATGAAATTTATGGCTTCCTCAAAAATCCACTTTCACCCCATTTGTGCATTTTCTCCAATGGTGTATTTTTTATTAAAAGGACAACTTCTATCAATTGCAGACAAAAATCCGTATGGAGCCAAGAAAATTTTGTAATGGGCGTTGATAATACTCATAATAGTGATCACTAATCAACTTTCAAATTCTCTATCTGTCATTCCAGTGAGATTCTACAACAATCTGAAATCTACAACTTTATCCTTTTTACAATTTTTTTCCAGACTTGGAATCTTTAGTAAAATTGGTTATCTCTCAACCTGTGCACTTCTAGAAAAAATTGACTAAACCAAAGTTGTTTGTCTTGATGAGTATATAAAAATGTCGAGCAAGTAAAATTTTCCATTTTTTTGATATGGGATCACTTTTCCTCCTCTGAAAAACTTAAAAATCCCCAAAAAGTGTCCTAGAATCGTGGATTTTGGCCTGTTTCAGTATCCCCATTCCAATATCTTTACAATTTATTCAATCCCTTCATGGGTTATTTCCATGTCTACTTTTTGGACTCTCTCTAAGAATTACAGCTTAATCTAGATCTTTGCTAATGATCTGGACCCAAATATTTAAGAACCACTATTTTTCAATTTCTAACCAATCCAAGTAGAAATGGAAAGTGGCCCTCTCTCACACTTTTGTAGATATCTCCGCGGAAAAAACCTAGAAGTCTCATCTTAATCTAACTTAATCTACTCTAGTTATTGCCAAAATAAGAAAATGTCTATGTGGCAATATGTTGACATGGTTGATGACCTGGAAGTGACGTGGCACGGACATGGCATCAGTCACAAATCCATCGATCACAAGGGAATGCTTCCCTTTATCTTTCCCTTATACTCCTATGATCTCATTCCACCAAGGCATTGACCCACCGTGCTCAATTTCCATACTCTCATGTTCTCAACTCCGGTCTGGTCTACCCATCGGGGCACCAGTGCATCGCACTCAACTTCCATACGCTTGTGTTCTCGACATTGGTTTGGTCCTCCCACTAGACCACTAGACCTCACACTCAAGCTTATAAACACTCCCATGATTCGACAATGGTCCTGTCCACCGACCTATCGAGGCACTGGCCCACCAGCCAATAGATTCAATGCTCCAATACACCCTTAACAAATGGCTTTGATCCAGTCCACTGACCACACCTGCCACTGGGCACTCCATGTAAATTATACCCAATAAAGGGTGATCTGATTTCTATATGGACCACTAATCCATCATATTCTCTATGCAACTTCTACCCAACAAGGGGCGATCTGATGTCGATCTAGTCCACTGGACCATCAGACACTCTGCATAAATTCTATCCAGCAAGGAGTGATCTAATGCCAGTCTGGTCCACCCGACCAAAACTTTACATTGTGTGCAGGATCCACAAGGTTCTGTGAATTTCTTATCACACACAAGTAATATAAATTTCCCTTTTCATTATAAACAACTCATTCAATCCCTTTCCCATGCATGTGGGATAAATAATACATACTGCATATCAATGGTGGAGATCCCACATGAAGGAAATATCGATGGTCGTTGTGCATTGTCACTCTAGGAGAAAGAACAATCAATTATGATGGCTAAATGGATCAAGTGAGGGATTGATGAAAATCTAGGTTCATGAAGAATCGCCTGAGCTCAGTTTCCAGGGCTAAAGTGCATTGTTTAAACCATGAAAACTCCACCTCCGACGCTATCCAATTTAATTAATTAATTTAAAAGAAAATTTTAATAAAAAAAAAATTGTCATGTAGCGGGCCCCTTCAAAGGCCCGATGTTGTAAACCTATATCTTTCATACCACTTGTAACATAACCAAATCAACAAACCCAAAAATGATTTTTTCTATGTTCTAATCTGAGTCGTACCCACTATTAGGGTGCCTCTAAATTCACCCTCTTGGGTTGATCAAAAAATTTGATACAAATCAATTAATAAAGAAGCATTAAAGAAACACATGCAATCAATTAATAAAGAAGCATTAAAGAAACACATGCAATAATCAAGATTCATGATAACATAAAATAAATGAACCATATTCCATGCACAAAAATGACCAACAAGAAGGCACATTATAAATCCATATCTTAGAGATAATAATTAGTACATGGTGGAAATAAATATACAAGCAGAGAAACACATGATAGAGAGAACTTATCTTTAATAAAACATATCACTAGTTGGTTGTAGACCAAGGACATTCCACCCAACCTTAGACACTATTCTTCCAAGTCTCAAAAGAAAGTCATCCTTGAGCCAGGGCTATGAATCCACAAGGATGAGTCTCAAACTGACACTCAATTTACCAAACCAATCAACAATCAAGCTCTCATGGGTTTCTCAACCACACAACAAAACCCAGTTTACCTGCTATTATTCCCTTCATCCTACACCACCCAAATAAAATGAACCCCCTTCATTGCCACATAGTCCCTCAAGTTTTCCACCTCTTTCTAGGACTCCAGTGCTCCTAGTCAGGGAATCTCAATGCTGGAAACTCTCAGGATTCTCAGTTGTGGACAGTTCTCTCTCAACTTCCACTATTTTCATGCCATGAGGAATCCCTACCTTTTTGGAACAATCAATAATTAATTACAACCAGCCAACCATGGTTTCTTTCCTTCAACAATTTGTTTTCCCTTACCCATGCAAAACCAAGAATGAAAAATAAGGGTGAACCAAAGAGGAACAACTCCACAAATTATTTTTGAGTAAGAATGAATGGCCAATCCCCAAGGAAATTAAGAAAAGGGTTTAAATATCAAAATCTTAATGTGGCCTACACCCAAGAAAACCACATAACCCTCTCTTTCTCTCCAAAATTCCAAGATGGGTATAACAAAATTAATTTTAAAATGTAAAGGCCCAGCCCCTCATCTCCCCCCCCCCCTTCCCTTATGGAATCATAGCCCCCTATAAATCTTGTCCTTGTCTATCTCGTAGCCAATGATGTATTTTATTATTAATAATGATCAAAGCATTACATTTCCTAGGTACTCTGGCCTCTTTTAATTGTTTGGAAACTCCAACCTTTCATCAAATAAAAAAAATACATTATTAATTCGAGGACTCAAAACCGAGGTATTACAAAGGAGTAGAAACATATCCATAGAATATTGAAGTTATTAAAGTATGGCCAATATCAAAGAATGTTACAAAGGTAAGGTCATTCATGGGGCTTTCTATATACTATAGGAGATTCATAAAGGGATTCTCCAAGATTGTTCATCCTAGTACAACTTTAGAAAAGAAGGGGATTAAATTTGAATAGACACCAAAGTGTGAAGAAAGCTTCCATCTATTGAAGGAATTACTTACTAGTGCACCAATTCTCAAGATTTATAATCTAGATGAAGATTTGTGGTGTGCACATATGCATGCAAAGAAGGACTTGGTGGAGTCCTTGCTCAGAATGGACATGTCATTTGTTACCAAAAATATTAAAAAGCATGAAAATAATTATTCCACACATGACTTGGAGCTTGCCAAAATAGTTCACGCATTAAAAATATGGAGCCTTTAATAAATGGGGAAGAAATTTGAGTTGAGGATAGACCATGGTGGTCTAAAATATTTTATAAGTAACAAACTTCAAATTCTAAGAAAACAAGATGGTTGGAGTTTATGAGTGAGTATCATTTTGATATTAAACATATCAAAGGAAAAGAGAACAAGGTTGCTAATGTACTAAGCAAGAGGATACATATAGTGTGTGCTACATCCATTAGTATGTGTAAATCATATTTAAGGAACATAGTTTTAGAAGTTTGTATATTAGATGGACATTACCTATATGTAAAACAAGACTTACAATAAGAAACAATACAACAAAATATAAAGAGTAGAATATGGAATACTTATGCATAAAAAAAAAGTTGTTATTAAAACAATGCATAATGTTCCATATGATGGACATCCTAGATACCATAAGACTATTGTAGTAGTAATAAGACAATAGTTTTGGCCAGGAATGAAAAATGATGTCGTTGATTACATAGACAAGTATATGGAATGACAAAGAGTAAAGGCTGAGCATAAACACCCAACAAGTTTTCTATATTCATTACCAATTTTAGAGTGGAAATGGGAAGTGGTAACCATTGATTTTATCATCAAGTTTCCCAACATAGAAAGACAACATGACTCAATAATGGTAGTAGTGGACAAGGATGATTTTAAGGATGGAAATTTATTTTAAAATGTAGAAACCTTCGCGAATATTACTAATCCTTCATATGTCAACTATAAATGTTTGGCGATATTGTTTTAAAAATATTCAAATTTCTAAGTATTTTATATAGTTTTTATAAAAATTTAGCGATTTTTAAGGTAAAATAATTTTATCCTATAGAATTTGGGCGAATCATTTTTAAAATAGCGAATCCCATTTTTGGAAAAACCATGGAAAATTAGCCCATGAGCTTAATTTAGACCCTAAAATCATCCCTGGTAGTGGATAAATTGACAAATTTTGATCACTTTATTCTAGTTAAATTAACTCATAAGGTAGGTAATATTACAAAAAAATATATGAAGGAAATTGTGAGGTTGCATGGAGTACCTAAAAAAAGTGTTTCAAACAAAGATCCAAAGTTTACTTCAAACTTTTGGATGGGATTATTTAAAGTATTTGGCACAAATATGTATTTTAGTACATCATATCATCCACAAACAGGTGGGAAAACCAAGAGAGTTAATCAAGTGATTGAAGATATGATGCTAATCTATTTGATGGACAAGCCTTCCAAGTGGGAAGATTATTTTCATTTGGTTGAATTTTCCTAAGAGTGTGGTTACCAAGATTCATGAAAAATAAGTCAACTTGAATATTTATATGCTAGAAAATGCAACACTCTAGTCAGTTGGAACAATCCAACATACAAAGTAGTACTTGGCCAGAGTTGTTCAAGGAAATGGAAGAGATTATGGTCAAGATTAAACAAAACTTATACAACACATGAAATACAAAGAGTTATGTAGATAAAGGAAAGACACCAAAAGAATTTAAAGCGAGAGAGAATGTATTTTTGAAATCCAAAGAATATATCTTCGAAGTTGGGAAGATGCACCAAGATAGAAGCTAGATTTGTGTTCCATTCGAGATATTGGATAGAATAAGATCAGTTGCATATATGTTTGTATTGTCTACTTCCATGAAATTGCATAATGTATTTCACATGTAATTATTAAATAATTATGTGAATGATCATAACCATGTCATTGATTGGACTTTGATTCGGGTGGATCTCAAAGGAGACTTCTACGTACAGTCGGTGCATATATTGGACAGGAAGGTCATTGTGCTCTGGAACCAAGCCATAGGGAAGGTAAAGTTCCAGTGAACTTGCTACATCCATGAAGAAGCGACATGGGATATGGAAGATGTGATGTGGGAGGAATCCCATGTCAGTTTGGAAATTTTGATGTAAACAACATTTTGATGTAAAAAACATTTGTGTATAATGGCAATGTGCATTGAGGATGGTAGAAACTTTATGGGGAGGGGAATGTAACACCCCAATTTCAATCCTAGGATAGAAATGTATATTTGTATATATGATGAATGGCTAAGGGTTAAGTGATGTAATACATAAAAAAAATGTACATCGAAACGGGGAAATGTGTAAAAATTGTACACCCATTTTTATTATTAACACCCCGGTGATTTTGATGGAAAATTGGGTTGTTTGTGAGGACTAGAGTTAGTCATATGAGTACATTCATCATTTTGGATTCATAGATCTAGCTTGGGGGTGTACTATTGTAGAAATATCAAGTGCAACAAAGCCTATGGTTAGGTGGAACGTCTGATGTTTGTAGCCAATTGGTTTTTTCATTTATTAAAAAATAAGTGTTATGGATTATTTGTAATTATGTTATTTAATGTTGTTTATGTTATTAATGGAGTGATGTTCTGTGATATGTATAATTATGCCTCTATAATTTTGAATGATTTAATTATATTTCCATCATCTTCTTGCCATGTTGCATGCAAAATAAATTTCATAACAAGATAGAGTGGGGTAAATGTATCAAAGTTTATAAGGTGGATTTC
>JZKD02S1674011.1:82982-95568 GCA_000966675.3 Picea glauca
CTTTCACAAAGTGTTCACATGGCGGAGGTGGTGTCACACGTGAAGGTAAAGATGCGGACACGTACCTTACATTGTTTAAAAGATTGGGAATCGATACCATTTTAGCCACCTTAAAATATTGGGAATCGATACCATTGTTTAAAAGATTGGGAATCGATACCATTGTTCAAGTAGTTTTCAAATAGAGGAGCCACATATTTTGGAATGGTGGTACTTAGTTACATGTTGTTTTTGTATGACCAAGTTTTGTAAATTGCAGAAGTTGATTTAGGTATTAGATTTAATAGGGATAAGGAGTAAAGTATGTGACAAAGTTGTATAATTTATGGATTAATTTTAAAATCTTTTATATGAAGTTAAAAGCATTCAATCATTTAAATTAATTCATTAAATAATAATTTTATAAATTTATAAAATTATTTAATATTTTTTTTTTAATTTAAGTTATTTAATTATAAAAATTAATATATTTAATTAATATACTAAAGTGTATTTTAAAAAATTCATAAAATTATTTCATATATTTTTATATTTTCTATATAATTCATAAGATTCAAATAAACTTTATAAAATCAAAATAAACTTCAAAAGATTCTTCTAAATAAATAATATAAAAATAAACTTAAAAAGATTCCTCTACATTTCTCTACATAATATAATGAAATGTGTATAATTTAAAAATATACAAAGAATAAATACATCCACATTTGATGGGAAAGAAGCGAAAGCGACCATGAAAAATATGAAAATGAAGACAATTCATAGAAGTTTCTCCCTAAACAATTAGTTCTTTTAAAAACAAAAATCTATCATAAAAGTTTCGCCCTTAAAAAAATGAGAATATGAAGCATTTGGAACTATGAAACTAAGTTTTCGAGTTTCCTTGAACTTTCCAAAAGGTAGGTATAATTTCTTAGAATAGTCCTAACTTTTTATAATAGACTTGAAAAATATGAGGAAGAGTAAAACCCTAATTTCTTAGAAAAAACTTGAAAAATATAACCCACTTTACATTCTTAGAATAGTCCTAATTTCTTAGAATAGACTTGAAAAATATGAGGAAGAATAGAACCCACTTTACATAGATTATATTATATTTTATGACAAATTTATTATTAAATTTAGTGTAGTAAATTATATAGATTATAAACTATTATTAAAAAAATTAAAATAATGTGGATAAATTTAATTTATTTTTAAAGTTTTTTTATAAATTTGTTTTGAATTTTGTAGTTATAGTTTTACTTTATTGATGGTAATTTTGATTATAAAACTTTTTTTTAAGGGTTTTGGTTTATTTTAAGATGAACTATATTGCTAGAATTTTAGGAAAAAATGAATAAATTAAGAACAAACTTTATTTAGTTAAAAAAATGAATTTATTGGAAAATTTGAGCTTGGTTACCTTTTTCCAATAGAAAATTATTCATTAGATTGATATATAATTGGTTTATTGTCTGATACAACTCGAAGGCAAAGCCAGCCCAAATACTTGGAGGTATCAAAGTCCAAATGAAATTAAATAGACAAAAGCTAAATAAGCCAGCACGCAGGCTACAAAAAAGAAACCCCCCGAAAGAGGCAGATATAACTTTGTACCCCTCATCATCCACACCATAACCTTTAAAAAAGAATGGAAAAAACCAAACAGATGCACGCCCCCAGTAAGGACCTCAAAGTGTTACCCAACACCGCACGTCCCCGAAAAGGACCTCAAAGTGTTACCCAACACCACACGACTTGAGAGAAGACCTCAAACCTCTGGCCCAAAACCTCTTCTGAATTGTGGAAGATAAAAGGCCCAAAAACAAGTTGCCTCTTCCCACAAAACCAGAGAGAGCCACCACGGATCAACCAAGCCCAGCTACCGAAGGAAAGCCTAGACCAAAGGAAACGACTTGAACCTGCAAGAAAACCCATCACATCCAGACTACTATAACAAGAAAGCAGATCTCTAAGGACCGTCGCGTCAACAATCAAAAGAGAGCCCGACAGGGAAACCAGATTCGAGGGTGGCTTGGCTCCGCAACCACCGAACTGAGTCTTCACACCATACCAAAGGCGGACGGTCCACATCATGGTAAACGCGGCCAAACATCGGGAGAAAACTACAGACTCTCGCAATCGAGATAGCATAAGACATTTGTCTCAGGCCCAAAATCACACTAGAGGAAGACGGGTAGGAAAAATCAAAAACTGTTGCAGCCTGTGGCAAAGATAAACCCTAGTCACAGTCACAACCTAATAACATTAATTCTTATATAATCAAGTCGACATTAACATAAAAAAAAACATAATTGCATTAGAAATAATCTCAAACCTTTTTTTTTTAATAAAATGATATGAAAACAAACTTTATATCTAAAATTTATTAAAATTTATGATGTGATGTGAATTTTTAGAGTTCAAATCTTTAGAATATCCACCATAGTCATAGTGTAAGTCAACATTTTGAATCCGTAACATAGTGTAAGTCAACATTGTGAATCATGTTGCGGACCTGGAGGCACCTTCAAATCACACCAGTCCAGAATTACAAATTGGTTCCTCAACTGTGGAGTCAGAACTAATACTAAAGCAAAGCTTATGGGTTTATGGGCCACGCTCACTCTCGCTGCCCTATGGTCTATTGATGACATACAGGTCCAGGGAGACTCGAAAGTAATTATTGACTGGATCTCTAAAAAAAGCAAGCTCAACTCCATCCATTTAGAAGGATGGAAACAAAAAACGAGAGACCTTTCTCTGGGCTTCTCCCATATCAACTTTCTCCATATCCCCCGCTCTCACAATAGGGCAGTTGATGCTCTCTCAAAGAGGGCCCTAACCAGGGTGGTAGGAAGGCTCTCGATCTATCACTGTGATCGAGGGATCAAGAGCCCCATCACCTCTTTAAATATCTTTGAATGAAGCTGCCTGCTCTCTTTGTTGCAGCTTGAAATCTGCCTCAGGTTTTTTGCATTAATTTAGATGATGGGATGTCCTCGTCTCTTGTAACTGAATCACTCCTTCCATAGTATGGCCAGCTTAGATTTTTCACCTTTGCTGATTTCAGATTGTACGGGACCTCAATGCTAGTGCATTATGACCACATCGTTGTTGCAGTTCACATTTGTAAATGAATTTATACACTATATAAATTCGAAGAATTTTTTTTGGAAAAAAAAAAGTCAACATTATGAATCTATAACAAAATTCATCAACATAAACTCTTTGTTATGGTGATAAATTCTATTACACATTAAAAATATTAACTTATAATATAAGTACTATAAATACTCCAAAAGATTTGAACTCTAAAACTTTATATCTTTATATACAAGATTACGAAAAGAACTCAAACCATGTCATAGAGAAGAGCTCTTGACCCAAAGCAACTCAAGCCATGCAATAGAGAAGAATTCAAAGTCAGAGGATCCCAACCTATTTAGAATATAAAACAACAAGCCAAAGTAACAAAGGAGGCAATTTTTATGTAAACTTCAATTCCATTTTATGCATAAAATACTATAGTGTATTCTCAAGTTATGTGCCTTCATGGTATATGTGCCATGGGAGGAAGATGATGAGATGTACATATCATACCATATGAGGATTAAGGACTTACTCTCCTAGCAAGAATTCATCTTGGATTTGTGATACATTTATTATACGCATCTCGTATATCATTTGCATGGTGTTGTATTAAAGGGGAAAATGAAAATATAATTTCAAAGTTACCAATTATTTATACATTCGAAAAAACAATCCTATCTATTATGTAATATCATATATATAAATTCTCTCAAACACATTAAAGATGGAGGGAGAAAGAAAGATAGTAGCAAAATCACAACTCTTATTAGTTAGTTCCTCGACATATGTATAATAGGCTTTAAATCTCCAGGCATGCTCAATTCAAAACTCAATTTAATATAGTTGTTACAATAATCAAAGTATTAAGTTCCTCGACATATGTATAATAGGCTTTAAATCTCCAGGCATGCTCAATTCAAAACTCAATTTAATATAGTTGTTACAATAATCAAAGTAGTTGTAGTTGATTTCATAAATAATTGCAAAATAATTAATATTGATTGAAAACAATGATTTTTCAAAGTCATCATTGTTGGTCATCATCTTGTTGATATAGGAAATTCATTTAAGGGTTAATATCAACAATTTTATAGTAGTGTTATTGATGGAGTGATGCAAATTCCATCAACATTTATAACACTTTTTTCATCAAAGCTAAGGGTATATATGAGGTTAAATGTATATGTAATAGTGGATCAATTGATAGACGAACCACATGTGCAGTGAAAACATTTATATATAGGTCAATATAATCATTATTATATACATGGAATTATGATTTCGATATATGGATGTAGTGTTTGGGTTATCTGTGAGTTGTTCTTCTAATGTATTTGGGGTTATTATGTAACTAATCATTATTATCACCTTGGGAGTTGTGCTCCACACCTATGGTTGGTATGCATTATATGTATGCATGTTTGTTATGATGTTTTAAATATTAGGTTCGTAACATTTGGTATAAAAGAAAATGATTCTTGGTTTTGGAGCCTTCAAACAACACCTTGCATGGTTTGATCTATAATGTTTTCTAGGCCTCAAATTGAATGACACTTGAAATTTTGGAAAAAAGAAATGTGTTCCCATATTTGTTGCAGATTTATGGGCATAGAGATATCAAAGTGGTAGTTTGTACAAGTCATTGATTTTTTTCATTCTTAAAACTCGACTTAAAATAGTAAGGTTTACTAAAACAAGCATATCTGAAGATTTCATGGACTAATGAAAGTCACCACTGGTGGAATTGGAGAGAAGACATAACAAGCTATTACAAGTCCAAAATTCAAATAAGTGGCTATGAAATTAGAGGAGTTATCATATGCACAACCTCCATCTCTTGGTAAGGGTGAAAACCAACAAGTTTTGGAAAATTGACCACAATTATTTCATGACAAATTCAAATTGTATGATACCTATAGCATTACAGAGATGACATATTAGGACATTAAAGGCCAAATTTTTAGATTCTTGGGTTTATAGATTTTGGAAATACCTCATGTCTAGGGTTTTCCAATATAGAAGTCCCTAAATAAAGGCTTTAAAAGGTATGGAAAATTAAAACTAGCATAACTTTAGATTAGAAGGTTCAATTTAGGTGATTCAAAAAACATTTGAAAAAGGAAAGAAAAAAAATAAAATTGGTAAAATATTTTTAACAATTTGGACTAATTTTTGAAAGGTTTGTGGAATTGGCAGTTTCAAATTATAACAAGAACCCAAGTGTTGAAGACCAAAACTAATGAAAATGCAATGACATTGTGGAGATGGAAGAAGGATTGGTCCTAAGAAATGGTCAAATATTGCGAAGAAAATTTGGAAATGTTTGTTATACATTTTTTTAAATTGTAGATGATGCTCATGATTGGTGGAACAATCTTGGTAATCACAACAAATGTTTCTATAAAGTGAATTTTTTTTGAAATGGTCTTCTCAAAGAAATGGATGAAGAAAATAGAAATGGAAGAAAAGGTGCATAAAATAAAGCGTGAATTTGGGGGAAGCCAAATAAGTGCTTCAGAAGAGATATTTGGAAATAGAGAAACTATAAATTATAAATAAGAGAAGGAAGAATAAATTCCAAGAAAATACAATAAAATTTTAAATTACAAAACCATGTTGAGACACTACTTAATGAGATTAGAGTAAGAGAATAACATTATTGGTTTTTGAACTTATGCATAAGGTTGTGAGGAAACCCTAGATATGGAGGCCCTCATCAAACTAGGTTCCCCATCCACTTGATATATCCCATCACTCAAATCCTAAGAGACTCCCATGCCATGTTCTAAGAGGTCCCCTCTTCCCTTCTAGTATCACTAAATATGTTTACCCAACTCTAACTAACCTCTTGAGATCATAGAACGTACAACATATTAGCTCACCCTGTATTTATCACATTGTGAATGTTGTCATTCATTACTTGAATGCCCAACCAAAGGGAACTTCAACATTTTCTAACCTCCTATTGCAACCTCTGATGTGCAAACAACACCCATCTACCACCCCCTCAAAAAATTTATACTGGAATTTGTACCTCCAAATTTGATCCACAACCTCATAGACTAGGATGACCATCCTAGTTACCCTCTAAAAAATCCTTATCGGTTACCCTTCCTCCCCTTGCAAAATCTTGTAAGAAGAAATTTTAATGTATTAAATAGAGAGTAATACCCCTTATGAGCATGAACATAAAGAGTAAGTATGTGGTAAGTGGGTAATACATTTGATTGTACTTTAGAATTTATATAAAATGATAATAATAATAATATAAAAAGGTGCACTTGGGGTTATATTTCACTAAGATCGCCATAGGGAAATGAAACAATGAGAGGGGAAATAGGGATTGGTCAATAAAATGATATTTTATTGAGGTTACCAAGTGTCTATCTCCCAAGCCTTCATATCCCTTTATATTATTCCATGTATGTTTATTTCCTAAGATTTATGAAGGGGCATGTGGTCTCCATGCAAGTCAAATATTCATGCAAGCCTTGGGAAGGAATTCATTCCACCTTTGGGAAAAATAATTCATTCATTCTCTCCTTGACAAGTTACCATTTAAGTATGTTGAAATACCTGCACATATACTGAGAGAGGTATTGAAGGTCGGGATGTTAGTATGATAAACCATGGAGGAGAATCTACCATGTTGGTACAATGTGAGACCATTCATGTATGTTGAGATGATATTGGTATGCTAGTTGTTAGTGTTGAGGATGCACTGTTCCCATAGGTATGTTGTTGCCATAAGTCTAGTTTTTATGCATGTATGAGGAAAACCATGGTTGTGAGTGTTTGAAATTGCTACACATGATATTCCTTGGCTTCTACCATTGGAAGTTTTCCTAGATAGCTTGTGTTGTATCACTAGAGGGAAGTGGAATATATTTAGGGACCATTTAGTACTAAAGGGGATTGCATTCCTTGTACTTTGAAAGTCTAAGGGGGAAAGAGAGGCTAGAAAGTGGGATTATTGTATAATTAATGGGTTGAAGGGTGACTTCCCTAGCCAAAAATGTTGTTGTAAACCCAGGCTAAGAGATAAAATCCATAGATTTAGTAATTTTTTGGGATAAGTGAGTTAGTCTTAGCCTTAGCTAGTAAATTTCCCCTTGTTGTTTCATTAAATAGCAAGGGGGTGGAACCTTCCTGAGCCAATGATTGTGGCTAGGTGGAAAACACTTCTATGGATTTATTTCTGCAAGCGAAGTTGATGACAATTAAACTATTGATTTGTATTGTTTATATTATGGATACTTTTGTAATCCAAGGGATTAAACAGTAAGTGGCTACCAGTAGTGAAATCATACAACCATAATATACAACATAGTAATATACATACATACATACATAAAATGAGGCAGAGAAGAAAGTAATGGTGGAACTAGCAACAAGTAGTGTTTATTAATTTATGATCATCAATAGCCACCCTTACATTGTAGATACATGTATATTTATACATTTACATCGGAAGAAGGTAGTTACAATTTCCATAACTACCTTGGTTAGTCGACCTGACCAAATGGTCAATTGACCCAACTACCTAGTCTATTACACTTCTCAATCACTTACTCTTTGCATTGGTCAACCATTTGGCCTAGTCGAATAGTTGACTAGGATCCTCCAACATCTCCCCCAACCTCAAATCCTTCTTCATGCCCAAGAAGTCGGGATTTGAATATCATACAAAATCATGAAATATAAAAAACAAAATATAATTATGTATTTTCCATTTATATGCTAGTGGTTTGTGTTGATTGTTCTAGCATATCTAGTTGATTAGTCAATGTGTTGGAGATGAAGAATTTAAACCATGTTCATGGAGGTGATATTGGTGGAAATTTTGTGAAGGGGGATCCTTTGTTACTTATACATAGGTGTTGTAGATGTGTGGGTCAATATACTTTAGTTGATTTTCAAAATCCTTCAAGTCTTCTAGGGCCTACTCTATCACGATAGACATTCTTTTCATTTCCACCAGATAATCCAACTTCTCTGGCATTGAAGATCTTGTACTATGACTAAGTTAGGATTATATTTGTCATGCATCTATTGTACCTAATGAATAGTGTCCCATATATGTTTTGAGGATATTTTGGCCTCCATTTTTGCATTTCTTCCTTCCTTGAACCATTCCAACTCTTATTCTTGCAAATTGTCTTGAACTTTGCGTTCTTCCTAAAGCTATGCTACCAAAGTGTCCTGACAGCATGCATCCACCATAGTATTTAAATGGTTGTCAGGTTCTAATATGATTGCATGTGTTACTTTAATCCTATTGCATGCATTAGAAAAATATGTCAGCCTTCTAGTAAGGACTACATCTATGCCTAAAGCATGGGCACTTGTTTCTACTAATTGTCCTTTTATTTCTTAAAACTTTTGATGTTCCTTTGTCAAAATTGCTCTATCTTGGTATGCTTTTAACTTTTGGTTCTTATCGAGAAACTCTTTTTGGAATTCGATTTGTTCTATAACAATATTCTTCATGCAATTAAGGGAGTCAATTAGTGGGTTGACTAGGGTAATCCCTAGTGTGTCTTCTTCTTTCCTCCTACAAGCATGCCATGTCTTTTCCTCTTTTATATAGAGATTCCTTAGCTTCTTTGTCAATCCACTCCACCTTTTATATCCTTCTTTTCTTACTATTTTATACAATTCCTTAATATCGGTTTCAGAGACATCAGTGGGGTTGAATGCCACGGTATCTTTCCCTTGATGCACCCATTCTAGTTTGAAAGTGGTGAAAAAATTAGGGCTTTTATCTTTATTTTTCTTTGCTTTCTCTTCTTTCTTGTAGGTTATTTACTTTGGTACTGAGGCTAACCATGTTGGTTCTACTTTTTATTGATCCATTGGTTCTAGGGTGGCCTTTTTTTGTTATGTTGGTTTCTCCTACTAGGGTGACTTTGTGAGGTCCTTGCTTTGTTGTGGATGTTGAGTTGACTATTGTGGCAAGTGCTCCTCAGTCAACCTTTATAGATCATATTGGGATTTTTTGGAAGCATCTATTACAAAAGAATCCCCTTGCTATACTGGGATTTCTTGTACTATAGGAGTGCCACTTTGTGGTGATGGGTCCTTCATCAAGTTGACAATATTTTGTACTATCATCAATGAAGGGATGTCAAGTACCTTACTAGTGAGTCTTTTTCCTTTAGTTTTATTCTTCTTGCATCCCTTGCTCCTACTTCTACTATATGTTCCTTTTGTTGTCAAATCCTCTCAAGGTTAATTTGCATCTACTTTTCAACTATGATTTTGTTTTTAAGGGCACTGATAATAATCTCATTTTCTCTATCAACTGCCTCCACTTACTACTACTCAACACTAGATGCTAGAACTTGTTGTCTTTTTTACGATTTCTCTTTGGTAAGCTTATCATTCTTATGGTCATCCACTGTGAGGACTTGTTGGGATACTTGCTCCATATTATTCTTTAGTCGGGTATTTTTTAAGTCCAGATGATCACCTCCTTAGATGAGGGCATCCAAGTGATCCTCAATCGACTGGTTGTCGAGTCGAATTATTCTTTCTTTGTGCTCCTCCTTTCTTTTCTCTGAATTATTTTCTTCACCGGGGATTTTATGGTTGACCCTACTTGTACCAGAAATGGTATTTTGTATATGGTTTCTTTATTTTCTTCCTCCAATTCTTAATTTTGAAGTGGCATGACTATTTATGACTTAGCTTACTTGGTAGTTCCCAGAATTGGTATAATGGAGTTTGAATGTTGTGACACTTTTGAAAAACTTTCCTCTACCATTGGATAGTAGTTGAGTTTGTTTGGTTCACCTCCTTCCTCCTATGCATACCAAGCCTTTGTAAAATACAAACCTAGCTAGATGTGCATGGATGGTGGTAGTTCTCTTCTTATGTTCTAGGGAACCCTCCATCTCTGCTAGGTCAAATATAGGGTTTCTATCCATTTGTCAAACATGTGTTGAGGGGTAAGACCATTAGTCTTTCCCTTCCATATTTCTATGAAACAATGTGTATTCCACATGGTCAATGTAATGGTAAATGTGAATGAAAACTCTCATACTGTGTTGACCTATGACATGTCTACCCTTATTAGCAATGATGGGAACCTTATGGATTTGCTCGAATCTTGGAATTAATTGTTGTTAAATCTAAGGATTTCAATGACATGCTCTTCCCAGTTATACACCTTCCCTTCTTCAAATATCCTCTTGATTTATTACAACATGTGTAACTTAACATCTAAAGCTTGACCAGAACTAGTCAAGAGCAAGGAAACTATCACACCTATCCATTTGACACGAGTCTCCAGGACCTAGCTTATTACTAGTTCTTTGTATTTCTTTGTAGTAATTCCCGTTGTAAACTTATGTATCCATGCCAATGGATTGGTTTTTTTCCGAAATGGCCTCTCCCATGCCCAACAATCCTATAAGTCATCGAATCAAACTAGTTATGATTTATATGGGATTGTCTAGCCATATATTTCTATTGTGGTACTAACTGATAACGAGTTTGGCTACTTCCTCTTTATAGTCATCGAATCCTATGATCTATGTGGCACTGAGGTAGGAATGATTTTTTCTTTCTCTAGCATAAGGGTTTCATCCCTCCATTTTCATCCAAACAAAACCCATTTCTTGAATTTCTACTAATGCTTTTCCTAGTTGATTTCCTCCACCCTTACCTTGTGGATCATGTATATCCTTCCTTATAGCTCTATTGTGGGAGGATTATCAAACCTTTTCTCTGTTCTAGGTTTGACTATCTTTGATTTTTCTACTTTCAACTATGAGATTGCTCCTCTCATATTTTGCACCATTTATTTTTCCTTGTTAGTTGGTTCATTACTACTCTATATTAGTAGATAGCTCTTTGTTCTAGCTTTGTTATGCTTAAGCCTAGTCAAAAAAAAATATCTATCTCTTATAAAGGTTTCATGGACCATGTCAATTGTATTTATAGGTAAATTGGGAAAGGTAGAGAATTCATTGCTCATGTGCATGTCAACTCAACAATGCAGTTCATTAATTTCATGAATTAGGTTTTTCTCATGTGGTCGATGTTGGCTTTATGTGCATTCCACCATCTATTGGTCAGTTCTTCTTTCTTGGTCGACTAACTTGCGGTCAATTGGATCTACTAATTCGACCATTTTTTTTATTCTTTGGTGACATGACTTTATGCATATTGAGAACTAGTGTATCCTTCTCTTTACATTCTTCTTGTTGATGTTGTCGGTCAACTGGGAGTTGCACATGTATTGGATGATCTCTTTCATTATCTTATGTCTTTCCTTCTATGTTTTTGTAATTTCGATCTTTGTTTCAACATATTTCTTCTTTGCTACATCCTTCATCTTATTTTTTCCAATCCCAATCGACTGTCATGATCCTTGAATGTCTCTAGTTAGAGTTCATTGTTTAAGCCCTCATATGTCGATGGTTGTTTACCTAATTTTTCCCTAGCCAACTACTTCATTGTTTTTATTTTTTCTCTCCAAGAACCTACTCGCCGGACAAGCTATTTTTCAAATAGAGTCTTTCCATGGGAGCTTCACATGTTGACCAATATCTTATCACATCCATTCATAAAGGGGGTTTTTTAATTGTGAAAAAATAAGTTAATATATTATAGGTATTAGGGGGTGGATACAAGGTACATGGGGGTTTATAGGTATTTGAGGTTATAAAAATGGGTATCTAGTAAAAATTAGGAATATCTAGTAAAAATAAGGAGTTTTTTTATTGGAAAGATGTATTGGGAGAGGGGTTTAACCAAAAGGTTTTCACCATTAGTGTTTCTTATTAATTTTATTTTTTTTCCATAAATGTGCCCATTGATGCACTAGTTTTTAGATAGATTCCCACCCAATGGTGCCCCTAAGGGTTTTCACCATTAGGATTTTTCTTCCCCCTTTTTTTTCATGGATGGTACCTCTTTAGTTAGGCATCATTGACTACTTTTTTGAGTGAATTACCTTGGATTTTTTGAGTTTTTAATTCTCTAATCAACCTAATGTATTTAATCACATGTGGCCCTAACCTACTTGTTTCTAGATTCCTTGGATTTCCTTTTACTTTGTTATCATACAAATGTACTAGATCTCCAATGTAGATCTATTTTTTCCTTATATTTCTATCATGCCATGAATTTTATTGTAACTTTTGTACTTCTTGGTCATGGAGTGAAATCATCCTTTCTTCCTCAAGATTGTTTGACTAGTGTAGTCAATCTTTCCTAGATTTTTTTGAGTCATATTGCAATATTGTGGCTACTCTTTCTACATAGGCTCTAAAATGCAGAGGGACCATAGATTCCTATCCATAGACAATATATAAACTTCAACTTTATCAACAGTATATCATTTATGATTGCATTCAATATATCATGAGCATATAACCATAAGCAGTATAATTCAACAATATCACATCAGATACACAATACATCAGAATTTATGTGGAAACACAAATTGGAGATAAACACATAATGTTTTCTTATATATATATATATATATATATATATATAT